>ML791727.1:0-28680 GCA_009831015.1 Picea engelmannii | reverse complement strand
TGGTGGTGGATTGATTTGAAATTGTGCAATCTGTATTTTCTTCTTTGAAATTGTATATTATGTGTTTGTTTATTTAAATTGTAGATGCATGTATGTAGGTGGTTTTGACAATGCCTACTTATTTAATTTGTATCTTGATTTGAAATTGTATAATGTGTGATTACTTATTTGAATTTATATATTGTGTGTTTTCTTCTTTAAAATTGCATATGTATGTGTGTGAAAGTTTTAGACAATTTTTATTTTTTTACTTGTGTTTGTATATTGATTTGAAATTGCACAATGCTTGTTTTTCTATGTGTTTATTGATGTGAAATCGTGTAATGAGTGTTTAATTTTTTGAATTTGTATAGTGTATTTGCTTAAATGGTTTGTACAATGTTTGTTTGTTTGTTCATGTTTGTATCTTGATGTGAAATTGTATAATGTGTGTTTGCTTATTTGAAAATGAATACTTTGTATTTGTATATTTAAATGTTATTCTATGATTATTTATTTGAATTTTTATTATGTAAATTTGAATGTGTATATTTAATATAGCCTTCTTTAAGTTTTATATTTTAATGTATTATATTATTGTATATTTGTTGTGTGAAGTTTTAATTGTGATCAGATTTGCATTTCATATATGTGTGTATTTAGGTTGTATTGTAAAATGTGTGTTTGTTAATTATATTAATTCAAAATAATAATAAGTATATAAACATGATTTAATAAAATATTATATATATTTAAAATTTAAAATTTCTTTTATATAATTATATTGTGTTTAATGTGTTTTTTTCTTTTCTTTTTTGTTTTGTATTTTTTTTTAAATTTTGTATTGTGATAGTCTACCATCTTAATTAACTTTTAATAAAGATTACAAATATTAATTACTTTATTCACTTTTATAAAAATAACATAAATATGACTAATGCAAAAGAAATTCTCACATTTTTTTCAATGGCGTTAATAAATCAATATATTAAAATAATGTATTGTCCTCTTACATTGAAGGTGGGTTTCATATTCACATGTATCCATGGCACTAGTTATAGTGAATTCTTGAAATAATTAATGTCATTTCTTCACTACATTTACTACTAATCACTTATATAAAAATATTAATATAAAAAGCTTATAAAGGTTCAACATGTGACAAATATATTTCTTTGAAGTATCTCCTTTTAAGTTGAAACCATCACTATTAAGGTTTGGTTTCATTTATTCTATCTTCTTTTCTTTCAAATAATTTACTTTGTATTGGAGTTGGGTTTCTAAGTTCCTTACCTCTAGCATACTGTTTGAATTTATAGGTCTTTCCATGCCTAAATCAATTTTTCAAATCCTTATTGATTTCTAATTATTCTTCTAGTGACACCCATCCATACAACACATAATACTCTACTATCCTCTATTTTCTTCACAAATCATTTTTTTGGAAGGTACAAATACCTATGGTGAAATGAACTGGATTTTTCATACAATCAAGTTATGTCTTCGAATGGATATAAGAATATTTTAAACTTGTTAGGAAAATATAACATTCAAACAAGATAATATACTCAATATTAGTTCTCATAATATCACATTTAAAATCTAACTGATAATCACTTTGCATGTTGTATTTTAATTAATGTTCCATTTTTATTTTTTTTAAATTAGGCCAATGAAATCATTCATAAAGTTATAAGTTGTTTCTATGAATCTACATAAATTTTGTTCAAATATGAATCCCCCTAGGTGAGACATGTTAGTTTGCACTAATAAGAATACTATGGATGTGCCATCCACAAATGAGGGGAAGCATCCCTTGGGTTTACCAATAAAGTTTTCTTTATAAAAAAAAAATCATAACAATGGAAACAAAAAACCAATTAATGATTTTTTCCAATAACTCAATCAGGTGAGTATTGATATACAATCATTACACTAAACTATTTCATATCTACATTTTATTTTCAATCAGTTTTCACTAATTTTATTATATTAATTAAAAATATACATAATATGCAACTTTGAGGATTTTTACATTTCCAATATATTCTCAAATATTATAAGCATTATAATTAATTATAAAATTGAATTTCAACATCCATATTAAACATTAAATATCCAATTTATGTAATCATTTTTTACATGTCTAATTAAAAATATATATATAATTATAATATTTTAGTGTATGAATGACATATTTTAATTAACATAAAACATAAAATATTTTTAAATAATAGAATTTGCAAATTAATACATATACCATATTAAACTTGATCATAATAATTCGATTTCAATAAATCACTTACCCACATTCATTTTCTATATTAAAAATGCAAACTCACTCATCACAAATTTCAAATACCATGTTTCAAACAAACTCATTATAAATTTCAAAAACCATTTCTAAAAAAAACTCATATAGTAATTTTCAAAGACTATCTCTCAAGATCATTATCAAAATTTTATTAAGATTGATCACAATAATTCACTTTCAATAAATCACTTACCACTACATTCATTTTTTATGCGAGACAAATTTAATGTTAAGAATATAAATAAAGTCATATTGTAAGTCTCAAAGAACATATCTTGAGGTCATTGACCAAAACTTATAAAAAAAAATGTACTTTTTCCTTCTAAACTGCATTAGCTATAGCTTAGTTGTCCTATTTGAGTATAACATTCATAGGAGAGGTAATATAACCTCTCCGGAAAAAAAAACATTGTCATTTTTGGTACTATCATCGATTTAGATAGTGGATATTGTTGAGAAACTTCTCAAAAAATTGTTCTAATGACGTATCACGAAGTAATGAAATTATTCTAAGTATTAAATTTTACCATTATGAATATGATAGTTTATGTAATCTGTTAAGGGTGAGCTCCATCTTGAGTTACTTCAACGAGAGGGTGTTTCCTAAGTCGATCATTCAACACTAGATTCAAGAGGTGTGGGAGCCACAAGGATAGAATTACACCCATACTCGCACTATAACCAAAGGTTTCTTCTTGTTTTAGTTCAGTGAATCAACCCATGTGCATGAAATCATGCTTGTGACCCTTGGAATATCAATTTTTCAATTGAAAAAAATTCTCGACTAGATTGCCCTATCTAGGTGGATTTCCCATGCCTCCTGATGAAGTTTTGGCCATCCCTAGAGTGGATTGTGTCCCCTCTACAGAAATTCATCTACCATGAGCCTTAGTGATTTTTCCACCCTCGTCCTCAACATGAATTTTGCATTAAGTTTAACATGTTTAAAGACCTTAAGGAATTTGTTCTCATCAAATTTGGTAATTGGTTCCACAACAAATCAGTGCAATACATCAAACCATCCCAACATCTACTTTCACTCTCAAATCATGGATCATTGCATCTGTGACCACTTATGACCCAGGTCGACCAAGAAGTAGCCTTGTGTTTTCTTGCGGTTTTAAGAACCTAGGTTCAAGTTATCTAACCAACTAACCCTGTAGACATCGACCCTTTCTGCATTACCTACTTGCAAATGAAGTCTCACTCGAGGTATCTATTGGGGTTGTAGGAACCAAGTTTCTACAGGTGTGAGGGGATGTTAAGCCATTAAAATGTTCATTCTTACTTATTTTCCTTGTGTGCCATATTATTTGTCCCTTCTCACTTGATTAATTAGTAACTTTAATTATATTGCAACCTCATTGTGACACAAATTGCAACATAATTATTCACTGTAACATTTATCTTTATTGTGCATCAATCATTTACTACATGGATATAGATCTAGTTATGCATAAGTAGAACATTCATGAACAATCACATAAAAATACATTCAGACATAGAGGTTAATGTGGTTCACCCAAAATTTGGGCTACATCCAAAACGGCTAGCTTCTTTATTATTCTTTTTGCAATTCATCTCAGGCTTGCGCACTGTGCTTACAATAGTTACATCATGATGTACTCCTCCATCTTGCCTAATCATTATGTAGTGCAATCCTCTCTCTGCAAAACTCTTCCTAAACCTTCATACATAGACTCTCTCTCATTTTTAGTATATTCTCTTAATATCAACAACCTCTTTTCTCACTCTAGTCGAACCCATCCTTTAGCAGCCTATTCTACCCAACCCATTACATATTTATACATAGAGTTTAGGGCTCAAAACCCAATGCGCTTATAAAAAAACCTATGAAAAATCATGGTTACAACTCATGAAAACTCATTGTTTGGGCGTGTTTTTCCTATCTTTTTTCTTTCATGCTAATTTTATGCTCTCGACTATTGTTCCTCATGTTTTTGCACATCTACCTGCTTTTGCATGTCTAGATATTTTCCTTCCTTCTTTTGCGCGCACCCTCATTCTTCATTCTTTGAAATGCTTATCCAATAGGACCCCAACACTCAATTGTGACTCATCTTGAGCCACTTAGGCTTGTTGTGTCACGCCCCTCCATGCTTCCATGAAATTTTGGGAGGTTTCCTTTATTGTCATGACTTCTTTCTAGAATTCTACTTCTCGTTCCAAAATCTCTTCTATGACCTATGCAGGCAGGGTCGTGAGTTTCTCTTCACTGTCGTGTGTTGCTTGCTTTACTTTTCCCTGCACATCTACCATTCCCCTATTACTCTTAGTTTTTTTTCCTGCAGTGGTACTAATCATTGTTGGAGAATCTTTTGATGGTCCCTTATCTTTTCTATTTCATTGTACAACCTCCTTTGTGCCAAAATGGTCATCATGTGCTCCGCTGGTGGCACTGTACTTATGTTCTCCAAAGCCTTATGGTATTTTTCCTACATATCCCTTAGTCTAGCTTCCACAGACTTCATTTTTGGATCCTCCATTAAGTTTTTCCAAATATGTGTTCTTTCTTCACATAGATTTGTGCATTCCTCATCCAACTTCTTAATATTTTCTATGATTGTCATAATGGTTCTTTCTCTTTGTGAATTTTCCTCCAGTGGCATCCCTCGTGTGTTGTGCAATTCCAAGTCTTCAATCCTAGTGTATAATCCTTTAATGAATTCCTTGATGTTTGAGACTTGTTCTTCAAGAGTTTCTTTGACCACCATTGACATTTCTAGAATGTCCTTGTAGAGTTTTTGTATGGCCTGTTATATTCATTTTGTATACTACTCATCCTCATCCTTCTCCTTCAATACTCTCTCAGCCTTCTCCTCAGTCTCTCTCTTCTCCTTCAACATCATGTTGGCCTTTTCCTCAGCCTCGGTCTTCTCCTTTAATATCATGTCAGTCTTTTCCCCAGCCGCGGTCTTCTCCTTTAAGGCAATTGCATACTCTTGTTGAAGCTTTGTATTCTTCAATGCTACCTTTTCCAATTCAGTTGATGATTACTCTACGTGAAACTGTATCTCCTGCACAATACCAATGTGCAAGCACTATAGTACTATTGTGGGGATCTGTGAAACGAGTAATTCCATGTGACTTAGTCGTTGTACATGTTCTTGCATCTTAGGTGTTGGGAACTCAATCACATCTAATGAGATCTTCAACACTCTACACCCTATTGCCACATTTGAAAAGTAAGATTTTGTGGCCCTTGCCTCCCCAGTTGGGATTGTTGATGGTCTTTCATATAACATGTGATCTGGTGTTATCCTTGTTGCTTCCAAGAATTGTTGCAATTTTGTTAATTGTGCCTGCACTTTCTGGTGTAGTTCATCTTGTTTGTGTGATTCTTTCTCAACTACTTCTTCGGCGACATCTCTCACTTGATAGCCAATTCGGTCAATGTCATAATCTATTAGAGTATAAATAGTCGGTATTCTGTGGGATTTTCTCTTCTTGCGCAAGGATTTTCTTGGCCCCTTACAATTGTCTTCCATTTTCTCTCCTACTTCTAGGCATGTTTCCTATGTTCCTTCTGTGTCTCTGTCCTGGTCATCACCCTGTTCATTTGTGTTATTTTTCTAGTGTTTTGTCTCTGTTTCATCTGCTAGAATATTCCAATCTAGATCACAATCCTGCATGATTAGGTGGATATCTTCTTTCGTGATATTTTACTTCATCTGGACCCATTCTTATCTTGGGTCCTTCTTCACTTGTACATAAATATGGTGCTAGTTTTCCCTGAACTGCACAACCAGGGTGTATGCATCTACCGCTTGTTGTGAAATGTGTGGTGTATTCCTGATGCAATGCCAAATCCTCTTGTCGTACAGGAAGAACTCGAAATTAGTGTCGATATGTCTTATTTTATTAAACGTGTACCATAATTTCTAGTACTTAGCTGCTAAGTATGGCTTACCTCGGAGTCCCAAGAACTACACATCCTCTAGGTCTTCCCATGCTACGAACAAAATCAAAATTAGCATCCATGGATAATGGAACTCCATGCCCCTTTCATGTGCTTCTGTGAAGTCGAGGAGGAATTGGTTCAATAAGTAAAGTGCTCATCTCATGGACACCCCTTCAATGCACTTCTCCACCGTAGTTATCACTCCCGATGGCACCAGGTATTTTCATCATTTCATTGGTAAATTGCATGTTGAGTCCTACATGGAAAGCCTCACTATTGGGTCACATATGCTCGGCACATCCAACCCATGCACACCTCTAATTGTATGAAATTTTCCCTAATTGCCTATGACAGAGTCCTGTCAGTTTTCTTTTCTGCAAACAGAGAGTTTGGATCTTGTCCCTATGTTCGTAATCCTGTGATCCTTGCAATTAGGTATGTATCTATCAAAATGGGCCTTTCTAGCCACAAATATCAGCCATGCACACACGTTAAGAGCAACTTGACCCATGCATTCTCCTCGTTGCTCCTGTCAAAATGTGGAATGTCGAACTGGTTTAGTATGTATGCTTTCTCCAGTCCTCTTGCCCATACCTTTGGCATAGGTATGCTCTGGTTTATTGTTGGATTTTTCCTCAGTTCCAAGTAGTATTTTGGCACAAGTTCAAGGAACTTCGATGTGTATGCAATATCATGGTCCACATATTTGAGTTGTGACACCCTCCCTAGCATGTCTATGTCCACGATGATCCCATCTAGGATGTCGGACATCCCCAATTCATAGTAGGGAATCTTTTGTAATATTACTAGTGGGGCATCATCCCTCCTTGGAAAAAACGTAGTATCAGGGAAACCTCAGCTCTGATAATGATGCTCCTGGCGTTTCCTCAACCTCTGTTTATACCGGTTGCGCTCTTGTTCGAGCTTTCTTTGGTACAAGTGTCGTTGTTTTTGGTGGTTCTATTTCTATAAACTGCTTCGATTCTAGGTTTTTCTGTCGGCTCTGTAATATATCTCTCAGCTATTTCTTACTCACATGCAACTCTAAGTGACAATAACCAATACTTATCGACTCTTCACGAATTTTGCGCCCCTTTTCCAGTTGTCCATGTCCCTTCATGCTTGAATTAATTTTCTTATCCACCAGTGGTGTGATGAATGCTTGATTTAATGTTTCTTTATTACCATATTGCATGTTATATTTGTACCTTGTACTGTCATTCTGTCATGATCTTCGACAGTGGTTTCCATTTATGGCTATGCGTCATCTTTATGACATGTCATTAATACTCTTTGATCATTGTTTACAACATTTTAATGCCTTTAACGACCATTACAGTCCTATTCCACACGCTCTTCTATTTGCACCTAACTATCATTGTGTTGTTTCTTTTATTTGTACAACACTCACTTTTTCTGTGTAGGTGTTTTATTACCTTTGGTTTTCTTTTTCTTTCTTTTTCTCTTTTTTTTTTGTTCTTTTTCCTTTTTCTTTTTCCTACTATAGTACACTACTATATTACAAAGGTTCTTGTGTAGGTCAGACTAGTGCATGGTAATTCGATTTTCCTTATAAAGTTTAAGTTGACTTCCATTCATCATTCCTGTCAGGAATTCTCCATTCAGTGTTTCCAATTGCACAACTCTTGTCTTCGTTACATGCTTAATCACATATGGTCCTAACCAATGCATTTAAAACATTCTTGGATGCTTCATGAACTTACTGTCGTATAGAAATACTAAGTCCCCCACTTGAATTTTTTTTTGTTTAATATTTCTATCATGCCATGCATTTTCTCTTTCCTTCTAAACTTGTTGATGGAATCCCGCGACAAATCGATCTTCCTCAAGTTGTACTAACTATGAAAATCTCTTGTCTACTGCGTCAAGGTCTGAAAGAGTAGTAATCAATGCAATGTGCAGACCGGGCATAATAAAATCCATCGACATTATTGTTTCTTTCCCATAGACCAACCTAAAAGGTGTTTGTCCTGTCAACATTTTACTTGTATTCCTATATGACCATAACACCGTAGGAACCCTTAAGTTCCAATCATCTCTTCCTACATTGTAGATATTTTTCAAAGAATTCTGCATAATTTTATTAAAAGTTTTTACTGTCCCATTGGCATGAGGGTGATATGGCATACTCTTCTAATGATGAATTTGAAAATCATCATTCAATGTTGCAATCGTCCTATTTAGGAAGTGTGTTCCTTGATCATTGAGTAAAATGTGCGGGAATCCAAATCATGTGACTACATTCTCAAATATAAACCTCACAGTGATCTCCGCGGTGCAGTCTATGAATCATGTTGCTTTTCCCCATCTAGTCAAATATTATGTTGCAGTAATTATATACTTAGCTCATGATCTTCTTGTTGGTGGGTTGATCGGGCCAACAAAGTCTGTTCCCCATTTATCAAATTCCTGCAATGTAACATACGGGTGTAAAGGCATCTCATCCCTTCTAGATGGATTTCCCACCCTTTGACAAACATCACATGTCTAATAGTATTGTTTAGCATCCTTATGAAGTGTGGGCCACCAAATCCCTATGCACAAAACTTTTTACGCTATTGCTCTACCTACATAGTGTCCTCCTGCAATTCCTTCATGCACTTCTGAGAGTATCATTGTCCTTTCATGCTCTAACACACATAATCACAGTATTCCATATACACCTAACTTCTATAAGCTCCCTGCAATTAAATGATAGTCCACTGCTTTAACCAAAATTGTTTCTTCCACACAACTATCATGTCCAATGGGGCCATTCATGTACTTCAAAATTGCACAATGTCTATGAAGTAGTAGTCCACCATTTTAACTGAAAATAACTATGCATATGGAAAGTTGTCATCCAGATTCCATGCATCTTCTCCTGATAGTATGCTTGATAAGTGATCTGGTCCAACATTCAACTTCCTTGGTTTCACAACAACTTCGAAATCATATTCCTAGAACAATAATAACCATCTACATATTATCCCCCCCCAACACTGGATTTTTCACTAAGTATCTTAGTGCAGAATGGTCTGTATACATCTTAAAGTGAGACCCTAGTAAATAATGTTTAAACTTTTGCAGCGCATATACCATTTCCAACCCTTCTCATTCCATGGTAATGTAATTGTTTTATGTTGTTGACAAATTCCTTCTTGAAAATGTGATTGGGTGGTCTATGTCTCCTTCTCTTGGCTAAGATAATATTGCACCCAAAGCTATGGAAGAAACATATACATGAACATGGAACTCCTTCCAATCTGGGAAGATCAAAATCAATGTGGTCACTAATTTATGCTTCAATGTATCCAAGCCTTTCTGACAATCATTATTCCACTGCAACTTAGATTCTTTCTTCAACAACTTCTCCAAGGGTGTTGTGATCTGTTCATAACCCTTAATGAACTCCCTACAATTTCTTGTATGACCCATAGTTTCTCTCAACTGTCTGATTGAGGTGGGTAGTTGTAAATCCAAAATCACTGCAATCTTGGTAGGATCCACTAAGAATCTCTGCTTACATACCACATATCCCAACAAAATTCTATAAGGCACGAAGAAAATACATTCTTCAAATTCAGTGAAATATGAAATTGTCTACATCTATCCAACATCAACCTGAGTACTTATATGTGATCCTTCAGTAGACTAAACACAGTAAAATTGTCTAATTACACTTCAAGGAACTTATGAATAAATTCCTTAAAAGCTGCTACAACTAATCTTGAAAAAATTCTAGGTGCATTCTTCATCCCAAAGGCATCACTGTGTATTGATAACTTCCCCAATTTGTTGCAAAAGTAATCATATACATGTCTTAGTGTGCAATATTAATCTGATGATAGCCTGAAAAATCCATCTATGAAAGAATAAGCCTCCTAACCCCCTACATTCTCTAGAACTTCATATATAAATGGTGTTGGAAATGGATCATGCAAGAATGCGCCATTCAACTTCCTTAGGTCTACAAAAATATTGATTCCCCATGTCTTCTTATCTTGCACTACCATTGGACTTATCCATTCTTATTCCACCACTGGTTCAACAATCCATGCTTCCAACATTTAGTCTATCTCTTCTTTCACCTTCTCTTTATACTTCAGATTTAACCTATAGAGTATTTGTCTCACTGATTTAGATTCTAGTTTCAAAAGGATCTTCATTTATCCTAACTCACCAACTATCCCCTTCATCTTTGAGAAAGTATTTGGGAATAGGTCTTCATACTCGCATAGTAAATATGCAATCTTCGCCATCATTTCATCATTCCAATAATTGCCTATCTGTGCAAACTTTGGGTTTTCTTCTGTCCCAATATTTACCTTATGTGTCTTTACTGGTTGTGAATATGCAACAAATTCAATATTTTTTTCTTCTACTGCACGGTCCCCCTCTTTTTCATTTACTTGTATATTCCTTGGATCTTCCTCATCATGTTCTTCATTAGCCATATTGTAACATTCCAATAACTCATGGAAAATCATAGAAGCTCTGTGTGTGCTTCACATAGGTACTACCTCCATTGGCCCTTCTTCTGAGAAAATATTGTTTCTAATGACCTATAAAGTCGCATATACTATTGGAGATTCATGTTCAAAAGTAAATGTTACCTTAAAATTTTGTATTAGCTTGTCCCGATTTGTTGTTTCTCTGTGTATTTCTAGTTCCAAGTACCAATTATTAGGAATTTTATCCAAAGTATGTATAAACTTGTGCTTCCATTTCTTCTTCGGAATTGAACTTCATATGTCTCTGCACCAACACGATCTACTAGATCACTCACTCCTGCATATTTCTGCATAATATACTCCACCTCGATACCAAATCTCACTTGTATCAAGCTTCTACACTATGAGCAGTCTTCCATTCCCTCTTTGTGTGCATCCCGCTATCTATTTGGAGTGGCCTTCAAGACAACATCTAATGCAAACAACCTTTGTTGTTCAGTACCTGCAACTCAAACACCTTTACAAATGAGCTTATATCAGTCAATCCATGATACTTGGGTGGATCACATAACTATGTTCTAATCCATCAATCGAGTTATGTGTGCACATCATCTAGTGGATACTTCATGCATCCTATGCTACCAATGATCCAAACCTTCCTCTGATTTTGACACACATGATCTAATGCTTCTCCAACTTAGTGCACCATTTTTCATGGTGTTAACATAGTCATCCATCCACACAGACATATTATACAAGTTGTCAATTTCATTCCCTCTCACTAGCTCTATGTACCTATTTCTTTCTATTGGATCCAACATTACAGTAACCTTCAAGTCTCCTACCTCAAACATCATTTCCCTTCTTTTCATATTAATGATCACCTGATTTCCAAAGGCTCATTTTAACCCCATCGGTGTTGGATATGGATGACTATCATCCATGATCTCGATGACTTGTAAATATGTTAGACTGCACACCCCATCTATATTCACAGGTACTCATATTAAACGTTCAATCAAGACTATCTTGTGTTGGTTTTCCAATCTTAACTAGATAGGAGACCAAATCTGTTGGAATACTGAGAGGGGGGGTGAATCAATATGAGCACTTTTATCTCTTTTAACCACTTTCAATCACAATGTATAATCAAAGAATATAAACATTAACTTGATCAATTACCATTCGATATTTTATCATCTATGTTTAGTATGTCATCAACAATATAAATCAATCGTGCATAATAAAATAATTAAATATACACAGTACACCAAGATTTAAATGGAAACCCAATGCGGGATAAAACCACAAAATGATTTTCTTATATGTCAAAATAAATGAATTCATAGGAAGCACCAACTTCCCAATTTTCTAGCTCCAACTAGAAGGAGGATCCAACCCCTTATTTATAGGATGCAACCTGAAGGAAGATCCAAATCCCTGATTTATCGACTCCAACCAGAAGGAGGATACAATCCCCTTTCCTTGCCTCATCCTGTCACCCTGAAATATACCTGTAGACCAACTGTCACTACCACAATCACTGTCACTTTCAAACTATCACTGTCATTGTTAACCTGTCACTATCAAACTGTCACTGCCATTGATACTAAACCATCAACTTGTCACTGCCACTATTTCATCATCAACCAGATCCACTCACAACTACATGAAACTCATGTGACGATCACCAAAAGAATATCTCAAACCATATGCCCAATGCCACCACATCATGCCTCTATTCATGTGCCAAACATTTACCAATATCACCAACAAGTGCCTCTAACAATGCACCATATCATCATCAATATATGTTCCTCAACCATGTTTCAAATCATGCATCAAACCATGAACCATAACATCATCATGTGCTAACTTCACCAAGCATGTACCATACCATTACCAAGATATAACTAACATGTACCCTACCTCACCAAGATATAAACTTAACATGTACCATACCATCACAAAGATATAACCTTCAAAATATGCAGATGAACATACCTTTAATCATGTAGAAAACTTACTGCATCATCATCAAGACCCATTCCATACCATGCAACAACTGGAACAATTCCAATCTTCAACTATGATGCAGCTACTGAACTACCAACTTTCTGCAGCTGCCAAATCACCCATGGCTACCGAAGTTATCACTTTCTTAGCTATTGAAACATGCAGCTACAAAACCATCCACAACTACCACTTTCTGTAGCTATCGAAACATGTGGCTACAAAACCACTCGCAGCTACTAGAAATGACACTTTCTGTAGCTACCAAAACTTGTGGCTACAGAACCACCCATGGATATAGAACTATCAAATTTATACCGCTACCGAAACCTACAGCTACAGAAATACCCACAGCTACCAAAACTGCCACTTTCTGTAGCTACCAAAACCTGCAGCTACAAAACCACCCAAGGCTACAAAACTGTCGAATTTCTACCACTACCAAAACTTGTGGCTACAAAACTATCAACTTTATGAAGCTACCTCAGATATGGCAATGAGTACTTGTCGATAACCTTTCACAATATAGATATTAAATTTTCTCAATATGTTTTAATTGGAGTCTCTTGATCTCTTATTTATACTTCCCAAGTGCCTTCCTTTAGGGGCCATCTTGTAACAGTTTTACCCATCTTCCTTCTTCTAGGTCTAACCCACCTTCTTGTTGCAACTACTTTACCCATAATTAGTAAACTCACAATTTCTTGTTGCAACTAATTTATTGTTAATTATTTTCTTGTTGCAACAACTTTACCCATAATTAACTTCTATTTGCAACCACTTTGACTAGAAAACTTCTTGATGAATTTCTAGGAGCTTCTAGAATAATTGACTTCTTTGTTGACCTTCTAAAAACTCCTAGATGATTCTCTAAGGGTCCTCGAACTTCACAAATCCATATCTCCTCAACCGTGAGGAACTACGTGGTGTACCATATATCACTGAAAATGGCATGACATATACTATCCATTTATGATAGTCTTACTTGCAAATACATTGAATTTCATGTATTTATTCCTCGATCAACTGTGGGATCCACGACCATACCTTCGGGGCTACATGTAGACTTCATCAAATGCACCCAACGCATATGCTAACATCAACTAATCCATCAATGACAAATAACTATCCATCTATCTCAACCAAATCTCTAGGGCTTCTAGACTTCTCCAAGGGTTGACATCAATCTCCAATGGTTTACATCAATGACAACCAATTGCCCAAACCAACTCTCCAACAATCTCCCCCTTTGGAATTGATGGAAACATTGATGGTGATACAGATGCTCCAACACTTATGCTCCCCCTGTGACCATTGCTCCTCATCAATGTTTCTCACTCTCCCCCTTTGAAATAAATGGCAAAGGGTCTATCTCTTTGGGGATTCTCCCCCTATATTCATGCATATGTTGTCTCTCTCTCTCTNCTGAAAATATACCTTCTCTGAAAAATCCTTCTCTTTCTCTTCCTTTGACATCATGGGAAAAAGGATAACTCTCCATGTCGGTATGTCTCCCCCTATCTGCATGCTTCTAATATTTTTCTTTGGATATTTTTATTTGATGATTTCTCTTCCCTTGACTTCTTTGTAAGATGTCGTGTAAATCAATGTAGGGCTACCTGTAAGTGTTTCCTTTCCTATCTTCCAATGCTTGCTAATTTTCCATTGGTGCTTCCTCTTGTAACTCTCTGATATATATAAAAAAGCATTTAAAATTTCTTGACTTCAAATGATTTTTCATGACCATGTTGTTCAACAATGTTCCTTTGATGATATAACTTATGTTGAAGGTTTCTCTTTCCCTTTTTTGTTGTGCCTTTCACTGCTTGCATTTCTGTGACCAACTGATTTCATCTGATTCCATTGATACACAACTATGAATTTTCTCTGACCCATGTTTTATGTACCTTATAATGATACATATTTGTCCATATGTCATAAGTTGTCCATAACTATGCTACTCAATTGTCCAAAATGCTAACCCATCTATCAGTGTACTATCATGGAGGATTCACAACTGCAACTGAATCAAATGTGTCCACTAATCTACTCTATATGTAAATTGAACTCTACATGTTTGGAACAACTTGTACTAAAGATATGTCTACTTGAAGGAATATAATCATAAAAATCTTCTTTTGTAAATGGAAACTAATATATACATGGAAACAATACTTATCAACTGATCAATTTTTCATTATGTAGTTTTTCTATCTGTCTTTGCATATACTTCAACCTGATCAAAAGATGGTTCTCTGATTTGTAGTAGCTACTACACTGACTCCCCCTATTCAATATTCATATTCACTTGGAGTCTCAAATCTAAGTGGCTCAGAAAATACCTGCTCTGATGCACTTCATCTGTGGATTCATCATCTTCCTATTCATCCTCTTCCTGAGTTCTAACATTCTTTTCATTTTCTTCCTGAATTTTGACTTCATCATCTTTATAGATTATGTCATCTTCCTCTTGGCCTATGAATTCATTATGATCTTGCATTGCTATAAATAATTTTAGTATGATATATGGGACTTGGTCTTCATTCACCTTCTCTTCTTGTTTTTCATTTCTTCTCCAAACTTTCCTATATATGACATAAGTGTTTTCCTTCATGGGAGGCTCTATCATGCTTCTACAATTTCGAGCTACGTGTGCATATTTGTGACATTTGTAACATTCAATATTATTGGGATCCACATAATCATTTCTTGCTTGAACATTTATTTCATAAGCCTTGCAATATCCATCTTTATGTCCAAATTTAGTACAATTAAAAAAATGGCCATAAAATAAATTTACATACGCGGGAATGAATGATCTTGTTTGTGGTGTAGTCCTTCTGGATTCCTATCTTGGTTGTTGATGATTGAAATTTATTTTCTACCTAAATGTAGAAGGTATTCTATATTCATTCATTTATGATTCTTGTTGACCATGATTCCTTCCTCTGAGAACTTCTGCACAACTCTTTTTTTTTTCGTTGCTTTCGTCATGGAGCTTGAACCTTGCTCAAAATGAACATCCTTGTATCCTAGTCCAAATTTTCCACTGAATGGCCTTTGACCATCGAGAATGTTTCTAACACTTGAGAACTTTTCAAGTTCTTGTTGAGATTGTTGTCTTCAACTCTCAATGTTAGGATTTCTTTTTCAAGATTTGCACACTCTTTTTCTTTCTTTATCATCTGGATCTACATAACTTCTTCCTTTCTCTTACCTTCTTCAAGTTGGGTTTTCAAGAATATGTTTTATTCTTTGAATGATTTGTTTTTATTCCTTTCTTTTTTTATCTTAGTTAAAGCACTGATTAATTCTGCCTCAAGATCCACTTCACCTTCTTCTTCACTTTCAATATTTCTTTTCTTATTTTCCATAGCCATAAAGAGTACTCTCTCTGAGTCACTATTGCTTACATCATCTTCATCAAATGAAGAACTATCTTCTCTTGAGTAGAGATTTTTCTTGAACACTTTCCTTCTATTTCCCCTTTGATATTTCTTTTCTTTATTGGGATCATCTTCTTCATTACTATCTGACTTCTTAGCATAAGGACACTTATTTGCAAAATGACCAATTTTACCACAATTAAAACATTTGAAGGGAAACATACCTTTGTACTTTCCAGTTCCTTTTTTTAACTTCCTTACGAAGTTGGCTATTTCTTCGTCCTTATCTAAATCATCACTACAACTGCAATTTATCTTTGAATCAGGATTTTTCTTCTTATTCGTCTTCTTGGATGCTTTCAATATTGCTTATGTCTTGGATGGATTTTCCTGATTTGTTGTCATTTCATAAGATGCAAATATTCCATGTAGCTCATCCATGTTTATCGTACTTAGATCTACTCTTTCTTCTAGTGCTGAAATATTAGTATCAAATCTCATTGGAAGAGATATCAATACCTTTTGAACAATTATAGATTTATCAACTTCTTCTCCAAATCATTTAATTGTGTTCATTGTTTCATCAACTCGTAAGAATTAAGCTGTAATATATTAATCTTACTTTATTTTCAACTGTTCAAATTGACCTCTGTAAGTATGAAGCTTTGTTTCCTTAACTTTGGAATCTCCTTCATAAACATTCTGAAGTTTGTCCCAAATTTCCTTTGCAGAATCACAATGAATAACTTTGACATATACTGAATCAACCAGACCATTCAGGATATAATTTTTGTCCCTTGAATTGTTTTGACTGAGTTTCTTTCCATCGTTATTTGTTGGAGGACTAGCAGAATCCTTTTATCTGTCTTCTACTGATTGAAAAACATCAAATCCATGTGCTTGTACATATGTTTTCATCCTTATTCTCTAGAATGCATAGTTTTTTCCATCAAACCATGGTATTCCATTCTTAGACATATTTTTTCTCTCCATGATCTACCTTCCAGTGGTTAAACTATTTCCTGAAGGAGCTGGCTTTGATACCAATTGTTGGAATACTTAGATGGGGGGTGAATCAGTATGCACACTTTTATCACTTTTAACCACTTTCCATCACAATGTATAATCAAATAATATAAACATTAACTTGATCGATTACCATTCAACAATTTATCATATATGTTTAGTATATCATCGACAATATAAATCGGCAATGCATAATAAAATAATCACAGATACAAAGTACGCCAATATTTATGTGGAAAACCAATGTGGGAGAAAGCCATAGAATGATTTTTTTATATGTCAGAAGAAATACATTCATATGAAGCACCAACTTCCCAATTTTCCAACTCCAAATGGAAGGAGGCTCCAACATGAAGGAAGCTCCAACTCCCTGATTTACCAGCTACAACTGGAAGGAGGATCCAACCCCATAGTTTACAGGCTCTGACCTGAAGGAAGATCCAACTCCCTGATTCTCCATCACCAACCAGAAGGAGGCTACAACCCCCTTCCATTTCCCTATCATATCGCCCTAAAATATAAGTGTAGATCAACTATCACTACCACAATCAATGCCATTGTCAACCTATCACTGTCAATGTCAAACTGTCACTGCCATTGATACTAAACCATCAACCTGTCACTTCCACTATTTCATCATCAACCAGATCCACTCAAAAATGCATGCAACTCATGCCACGATTACCAAAAGTATATCTCAAATCATATGCATAACATCACCACATAATGCCCCCTATTCATGTACCAAACATATACCAAGATCACCAATAAGTGCCTCTAATAATGCACCATATCATCATCAAGATATGTGCCTCAACCATTTTCGAAACCATGCATCAAACCATGAACCATAACATCGCAAAGATGTATCTCATCATGTGCTAACATCACCAAGCATGTACCATACCATCACCAAGATATAACCTTCAAAATATGGATATAGACATACCTTTAATCCTATAGAAACCTTATTGCATCATCATTAATACATGTACCATACCATGCAATAACTGGAACAATTCCAATCTACAACTCTGATGTGGCTACCGAACTACCAACTTTCTACAGCAGCCAAATCACCTATGGCTACCGAAACTGTCTCTTTATGTAGCTATTGAAAATTTTAGCTACAAAACCACCCACAACTACCGAAACTACCACTTTTTGTAGCTATCAAACTATGTGGCTAAATAACCACCCACATCTACCAGAACTACCACTTTTTGTAGCTACCAAAACCTGCGGCTACAAAACCACTCGCGGCTACAAAACTGTCAAATTTTTGTCGCTACCAAAACCTATGGCTACAGAACTACCCGCATCTACCGGAACTTCCACTTTATGTATCTACCGAAACCTGTGGCTATAGAATCACCCACGACTACAGAGATGTTGAATTTCTTTCACTACCAAAACCTGCGGCTACAGAACTCTCAAATTTATGCCACTACCTCAGATATTTCAATGAGTACATGTCAATAACCTTTCACAAGATAGATATTCAATGTGCTCAATAGGTGCTAATGTGATTCTCTTGATCTCTTATTTATTCTTCCCAAGTGCCTTCCTTTATGGGCCATATTGTAACTATTTTATCCATCTTCCTTCTTCTAGGGCTAACCCACCTTCTTGTCGCAACTACTTTACCCATAATTAGTAAACCCACAATTTCATGTTGCAACTAATTTATTTTTAATTATTTTCTTTTTGCAACAACTTTACCCATAATTAACTTCTAGTTGCAACCATTTTGACTAGCAAACTTCTTGATGACTTTTTAGGAGCGTCTAGAATAATTGACTTCTTTGTTGACCTTCTAGGAACTTCTAGATGATTTTTTTAGGGTCCTCCAACTTCACAAAGACATATCTCCTCAACCATGAGGAACTACGTGGCGTACCATATATCACCAAAATAGAATGATGTGTAATACTCATCTATGATAGTCTTACTTTCAAATACACTGACCTTCATGTCTTTATTCCTCGATCAATTGTGGGTTCCATGACCATACCTTAGGGAATACATGTAGACTTCATCAAATGCACCCAACACATATGTTGACATCAACCAATCCATCAATGACAACTAACTATCCATCTATCTCAACCACATCTCTTGGGATTCCAAACTTCTCCAAGGGTTTGCATCAATCTCTAAGGGTTGAAATCAATAACAACCAACTATCCAAACCAATTGTCCAACAAACACAACTTGGGTTTCCCCATCATTTCCCATGTCTACTTTGGTAACACATTTACATAAAAAACCAAGTCTAAAATAATGTTATCCACATCATATTCCCCAATTTGTGTGTTTAATTTGAACTCTCTGTTGGTCCTCTTTTTACGTAGTACCTGATTCATTACCCTTTGTGCAACACAAATTTCCCTTTCTTGTGCTCAATGGTAAATAATTTCACATAGTTCATTCAATGCAGTTTCATCTTTCATCAATTCTATGCAAATTCTCATAAATTCTCTTAGATTACTTATCTTCTCAAGCATTTTTTCTGGTATAGTACGATCACAGACAGGAGACGCAGATGATGTTGATGCTACCCAATCCGGTCTTAATATCTATTTTCTTCCCCTATGATACTTATCCTTCTCTTTCTAAGGGTAAAATGTTGTCATAGGTCATGTTGATTTCATTACCCATTGATCAACCTACTTCCTTCTATTTATCACATCATCCCATTTTCTATCTCCTCTGCGTGTACCAACTTCTATTCTAGGTCCTTCATTGTGTTTCTCGGCTGATATCTTTTGTACATTCTTGTTTGGGTTTTGGTTTTGATTCCCTTTTGTCTACCATTTCACAAGAGGTTGAGGACAACATTTTGTCACATGATCCAGTTCTCTACAACATGTGCAGGTTGTACACAGATTCGATTAGTCATGAGCTAAGTGTCCTGGTTGATTAAAATTATAACATATTATTGGTCCTCTACCTAGACTTCTACCAAATCCTTCTTAGTTTCCTGGATTAAATCCTCTCTTATTGTTATACTATGGACCACCTCATTTTGTCACAAGATTCTCCTCCTAGATCCTACACATATCTAACGTGTGCTCTCTCATCAAATTCAATGAGCGACAATCCTTCTCTTCATGCATGAATGACTTACAAAAGTTACAAAATAAGTTCCTTGGCGTACTCTGGTATTTCTGCAGTAATGGACACTTAGTTGGATGATGTCCCCATTTCTTACACATTTCAAAGTATCCCCCTCCTGGTAAAGGATTCAGTGCTCCAGTCTCCAAATAATGCGCAAATGTTGGGAATTCATCCTTTGGTGTCCTTCAGTCCTACATTTGGTACACCAAACTTGTTCCCACTTCTCCTACCTTTTTGTCAGTTTTTCCAATTGAATTGTCAAGGAAGCTAACTGTGTTTGAACTTGTGCCATCCCCCCACCATCTCCTACAGAAGATGATTACAGTTTCATTGCAATCTCTAGAGCTTTAGGCTATGATGCAACCTTCTGATGAATCAACGACTTGTGAATGTGTGGTAGAAGTTCTGCAATAAACCATTATTTGTGTTGTTGATCAAGGATCTAGAAATTCATTCTACCCATCAAATCCTTAAACCTTTGATCATAGTCCCAAACTGACTCATTCTGCACATGTTTGATTTCATTCATCTTTGTGATATATTGCGACTCATACTTTGGATTCTTGAACTCTTTCAACAATGCTTGTCTAATTTCTAATAATTTCCTTGCATGTCCTATAGGTGTGGTACTATGCAAATTCATATACCATACTAATGCATGGTATCTAAATTTTATTTCCAATTGTGTAATATTTACAGCTTCATCCTATAAATTCTTCACGACTTAAATTATTTCACATATGAATGAATGTTGTTCTGAATCCTCCGACCCAACTCCCTAGAACTTAGGAAGTCTTAGTGTGTTGTCTAAACCTGCCATGATTTTTTGTGTAGTACCTCCCCTCGATGATGTTGGTCAACTCTGACTTGATGCACTGCTTCCACTGCTCTGGATATTGCTACTCTGTCTTCCTTTTCTAACTATAATTTCTTTTGAAAAATCCTCAAATGTTGTTTCTGATCTAGGTGACACACACGAGGTTGAGGATTTGACATAGGATCCAGTCTGAGTAGGAATTACCGGTTCTTCTATTATAGGACTGCATTAAGAATCCTCTTCCTCTACTTCTACGTGTGGTATCTCAATGATATGAGCTATTGCACAGGGTTCCTTCCCTTAGGCTCACTGTACGTATCTCCTTTCTCAACCTAAGTCTTACACCTCTTGTACCTTCTTCCATTGTGTAGTATTCCAAACTTGTCTTCCTCTTCTAATACACCTTATTCATTTCTATGCATCCTCAGTCCCTCCCTTCCTTATGCATTTCTTCCTTCATTCTTCCCTACCTTCAGATTATCCTCTAGTGATCCCCCAGTTCCCCTATGTGCACAAATCCCCTTAGAAATCAGACTCCATCATCATGACATATTGTCACACAACAATATTTATCCAAGTACCCAATGATTTCATAAACCTTCTGTGTGGACCTTTAAATAAATCCCTCTTTGCAACACTGTATGACTAGGTACAATCTATTGCAAATTTTGTAATATAACCTCCCACTATATTTTTCAACCATAAATTAACTACATGAGAAGTATTCTTTCTTACAGAGTTTAATTGTCTTACCCAATCAAGAGTCTAGTTCCTCGGCACTGTAGGTTGGTACCTTCTATTATTCTCCACTAATGTTTCTAACCACTCAATTAAGATAATTTAAAATTCACCAAATAAAATTTCATGCATCTTTATGTACACATACCTTTGCATCCATTTCTCATTGCAAATCCGAGGGTTTCTATTCTCTTTCTGAGAAAAATCTTGTTCCTTCATTTCTAGCCATTCAACGATCTCTTTCTTAGTTGGTCTCTAGAAAATTCCCTCAATCACAGATCCCACCAACATAACTATTTGTTGGCTCGTGGTTGTAAGACCCTAGGTTCAAGTTATCTAACCAACAAACCCTATAGACACCGATCCTTTCAGCATAACCTGCATGCAAGTTAAGTCTCACCCGAGGCATCTATTGGGGCTGCAAGAACCAAGTTTTTGTAGGTATGAGGGGATGTGAAGCCATTAGCATGTTTATTCTTAGTTTTTTTCCTTATGCACCATATTCTTTGTCGCTTATCACTTGATTAATTAGTAACTTTAATTATGCAACCTCATTGTGACACAGGTTGCAACATCAAATATTCATTGTAACATTTATCTTTATTGTGCATCAATCATCCACTACACACATCTACATCTAGTTGTGCATAAGTAGAAAATTCATGAAACATCACATAAAAATATATTCAAACATAGAGGTTAACGTGGTTCACCCAAACTTTGGGCTAAGTCCACAATTGTTGGCTTCTTTATTATTCTTTCTACAATTCATCTCAGGCTTGCGTTGCACTTACAATAGATGCTATAGCGGGAGAACCCCCCTATGGACTACACTAGAGTTCAACATGTAGGAAGATCTAACCATCTAAAAGTCTCCTAGTTTTTAATAACTACCCCGAATATACCCCACATTCATGCATAAAATACAAAGTGAAAAGATACGGTAACTCTACCTTAAACTCCATGTTTGGTGTCGATCCTTTCGCATTCGATTGCTCCACTGACTACAAGTCTCCTCCCAAGGTTGACCTGCATTCACAAACAGACAGACAAGGAACTACAAACATGCATATTATATATGAATTAGTGGGTTAGATGCTAGTATAAAACATAAATCAAACATAAAGATTGAACACATCATATTTCGGGACATAAAAGGTATTCCTTTTATTGATATCACAAAGTTTACTTACAATGAGATCGGTGAATGCTCCTCGAACCTGGTCCAGGCTCCTCTTCACTAAGCTCCAACTGCGCTTCCATGTATCTTTTTCCTCTCAACCTCTCTCTAGGGGATGGAATAGGCTTATGATAGAGGAAAAAGGAAAGAATGGACAATTCTTGCACAAAACTCACAAGGTGGCTGCAAATTATTGGGGCAAGGAGGGGATGTGAAACAAGTAGAGTTTCACTATTCTTATGATTATGTTAGGAATGAGACCCCAAAACCTCATTTTATATGACAAAAGGATGGTTATTCGATTGGGTGATGGGCTATAAGCAGTGGGACAGTTGGAAAACTACCCAATAGCCCATAATCTCAACGAATTCCTTGCAAATTTTTAATTTTTGAAACATTTGTGGGTATACGTGGGTTGTAATGGTGCAGCTAGTGTATGTACACAATTTGTAGTGATGCATCAAGCGTGTGTACATAGGCAGTAGTGGCGCAGGGGGCATACATCTTCAAAAATATGATTTTTAAGAAGAGTTGCTTAGTGATGGCTTGACAAAAATAACAAGTAAGAGGGCCTTATGCCAAGTATGCATACATCATGAAATTTAGGGTTATAACAGATGCCCCCTAATGTGTGAGGTCAAAAGAGCATCTGATGGCCGAAATACATTACAAATATTCACCAACGTATGAAACGAGTGAGCCCGGGACCAGAGTTCGGGAGGTGCCATATGCAAAATAACAATTGTCTCACTAAGGCGGGCATACCCATTCTCGGGATGAAATAAATCATGGATTCCAATCAAATACACTGCATATCCATGTCATATAACTATATAGAGTGTATCTGCGAGCAATACACAATGGATGTACATATCAAAATCAAAGATATACATATATAGTATCCATCTTCATGAAGCCAATGACGCCTGATGGCTGGAGATGAGGCTTTCAGAGCTCAAGAAACAACTTCAATATATTCAAAACTCAGGTAGAAGTGTAATGTGAGTGTATGACTTCACTACCCAGAGGTCTTCAACGGCTCGTCGAGAACAGACAAGAGGATTTTGGTGATCAGGCAGAGAAATTCATTGATTTCGAACAAGGACTTGATTGGACTTTTGGGGATGGTTAGGCATGAGGTCAAGAGACAAAATGCAGAAAGGCTAACTCAGGTTATGTAAAAATTCCTTTGAACAATAGCACGACAAATGATCAGACTCAGGCAACATGACATTGACATAAGTTCATGATTCCAGAGGCAACGCAAACTCTCCATGTGTTTGGAAGAATAACCAAATGGAGGAGGACACAACTCTATGTAGAGAGAACAACTTCCTAAGGTCATATTAAATATAAAAACTTGACGAACAAACGAAAGGATGTGCTTTGTCCAAGTGTGACTCATTGTGCTACCATAAAAACAAAATACTTTTCCCGTCCTCTTTTTGGGGTATATTTGTTTTTTTTGTCTTTTTCAATATTTTTGAAGAGTTTGAAAAAGAATAAAAGAATGCTACATTACAAAGGAGGAACGAGTGTCACAAACATACTAGTTCCAAGCACAAGGAACACACTAATACTTAGAGCAAGGAGACATGTGCAGGGAAAGGAAACTCGGGAAAATTCCTCCATGGGTCAAGGTGTCAAGACGCAGAGGAAAAGTGCTACAAGGCTTGCATATAAAGCATGATTCAAAGGTTCAGTTGAGAGAAACATGGATATGACATTAGGCCAAATATGTAAGGATGAAAATGCGATTAATAAGACACGATGAAACCCCCTTCAATGTATTTTTCAAGAGACCAGAGAAGGTAAGCTAGATGGTTTTTCACTTTTAGAGAGTCTGAAAAAGAATAAAAGAAGACTCCGCTGGGGTACCTTTTTCGAAGGTAGTCTAGTCGGTTCGAAAAAGGGATAAATTAGCACCGAAAAGACGTCTATTCAAAACTCTTTTAATGAGTGTGACAAAGACAAGATCACTTGATAATATTTTCAATTTTAAGGAGTCTGAAAAGAGATTAACTATGGACTCACAACATTTTTCTAGATTTAGTCCCCTTAGCACAAAAAAGTATAAACTTTACTTAAGAGAAATCTCCCAGCAAGACGAATCTCCCAAGGT
This sequence comes from Picea engelmannii, assembly GCA_009831015.1. Classification (NCBI taxonomy): domain Eukaryota; kingdom Viridiplantae; phylum Streptophyta; class Pinopsida; order Pinales; family Pinaceae; genus Picea; species Picea engelmannii. Next base: position 3,609 of record ML791727.1, on the reverse strand, counting down.
GTACCTTTTTCCTCCTTAATCTACAGGCCGAAAAAAGGGATAAGCTCATGCCAGTAGATTTTTTTTTGAACCAATTAACGAGTGTGAAAGAACAAGGTCACTCAAGGATCTTTTCAATTTTAAGGCGTCTGAAAAGAGCTTAATTATGGACTCCATAGGGGATGTTCTTCTGGACCATTTTAACAAGTGTGAAGGAACAAGGTCACTCTACAATCTTTTCAATTTTAGGGATTCTGAAAAGAGCTTAACTATGGACTACATGGGGGTTCCTTTTTCATAAATTTAGTTCCTCAGGCCCAAAAATGGTCTAACCTATTCCTGAGAATACTCTTCTAGCAAACCGAAATTCCTAGAGTGTACCTTTGTTCTTAAAATTGACCATCCGAACCAAAAAAGGGGTAAACTACCATTGGACAGACGTGCCTTCAAGTTTTAGTTTGGTGAGCGTGAAGGAAAACAATATCGCTCGACAATATTTTCATATTTAAAGAGTCTAAAAAGAGCTTAAAAAGGACTTTGAGGGGCTACGACTCGTATGAAATTGGTTCTAGTAGAGCCCACTGCTAGGCTCAGACCAAGAGTCTCTTCGATAGTCAAATTGGAAAGTCTCCCAAAAGGGAAGAAAACACAAACCGTAGTGTAAGTCCTCCCACGGTATAGAAATCGTAGTCATGGCTTCAAGGATAGCCTCATCTGAAGGAAATTAAAAATCCGAGAAATCACACAAACGAGGGTCGACAGTCCCAAATTGTGAAGTAAACTGACCATATTCTATATGAAGACGGAGGCTCTGGCCAGGACTGGAAGATTCTATCAACGAAGAATCACAAGCACGAGGGATTGAGGATATACAAACAACGAGATCAGACTCAGAAGGAGACTCAAGATCACTTGGACCTAGAGGGGGAAGCAAGGGATCCCATACCCCCATTGGATAAACCAATGGATCAATTGATGAGACTAAGTCTCGAGAAGGAAAACATGATTGCACAGGTTCCTTCTCAGAAGCAATTGAACATCGAGGATAAGACACCACATAATTAACCTGTGGAAAGGTAGAGTCTACACAAACATTAGGATCATATAAAGGGGCAGCCTGAACTAATGACGAATTAGGATGGTGATTATCATATGCCATCTAGTCAACAATGGAAATGATTCCATTGTGAGGGAAATTCATCACCCGGAAGAGCGTAGACACCACAACGTTCATAACATATACATGATCATGCATGAGAAGCATATTGAAATCTAACGAGCCTTGCACCACTATAACATCAACAAGGACAGTATTCCCACCTAAAGAGATAGGAAATTGAGGAAGAACCCCCAAACATTCACTAGGATGTATGTCAAAATCCAACAACTCATGCGAAGTAGACATAATATCGGGAGATCCCAAGACTTTCCAAACCAAGGAGGATAAAATACTTGTAGAGGCTCCTTACTCCACAATACATCGATAAATGTTTGTTGAATTAACTTCAACCCTTATTTGAAAAGGTGCAGAAGAAGGAAGACGGGTCTCAACAAGGTCATTCCAATCAAAGGAAACCATCCTAGGGCTTGGAGGGGGTGTGCTTAAAGCGAGCGGAATGCCCCCTTGTTCTGAAAGTAATGAACTAGAAATGCTAAAAAATAGTCGGTAGAAACATCACTCCCCAAGAGAAGAATGGGATCAACCAAAGATTATATCGGCGTGACCACTTTGGTAGACTTGTCACTCTCCAAAAGAAGAGTGGGATCAGCCGAAGAATGCATCGGCGTGACCACTTTCTCAATAGGGATGATTTTAAGGATGGAAATTTATTTTAAATTGTAGAAACCTTGGTGAATCTTACTAATCCTTCATATGCCAACTATAAATGTTTGGCAATATTTTTGTAAAAATATTCAAATTTATAAGGATTTTATATAGTTTTTATAAAATTTTGGCGATTTTTAAGGTCAAATAATTTTATCCTTTAGAATTTGGGAGAATCATTTTTAAAATAGCAAATCTCATTTTTGGAAAAACCATGGAAAATGAGCCCATGAGCGAAATGTAGCCCCTAAAATCATCCATGTTTCTCAACCATTGGTTGAATAGGTTGTGAGACAACATGGTCTATAGGCACATCACCCCCCAAAAGAGGAGTGGGATCAACCGAGGACTACCTCATCATGACCACTTTCTCAACCACTGGTTGAATAGGTTGTGAGGAAACCTCAGAAGACTCAGAATCAAAAGATATTGCAGACAGGGACCACAATCTTTGTATCTCTTGAATGTCAGGGAATAAATGAGTAAGGTGATCTCCCTTGCAAAGTTTACAAGGGAACTTAGGCTTACATCCTATCCATATAGGTTTCTCAATAGAATCAATGCCCCCAAAATGAATAGAAGTGGTTGGCTTCACATCTCTAACATGACTTGCAGAAGTTGGTGATGGGTCGATAACATGACTCACAGAGGCTACAGACCTATTGCTAGTATGACTAGCATGGATTGGAATTTTTCTCCCAACATGACTTGCAGAGGCTAGGTGCTTTCCCCCAGCATGACTTGCAGAGGCTGGGTGCTGGTCTTCAACATGACTTGAAGAGGTTGATGACCTATCTCCAACATGACTGGAAGAGGTTGGTGATTTCTTCTTCCTATTCTTCCTCTTTCTACTTCGTTTAAACTTTCAGTTACTAGCATAGATGATTTTAGGGGCAAAATTTCGCTCATGGGCGAAATTTAGGGGCTTCAAATTTTTTATTGGGCGAATTTTTTGTATTAAAGTGATTTTTTAAAATTTATATCATTAGCCCGTAATTTATTTTAGGGGAAAAATCGTGTACAGGGTTAGCCCTTGTTTTTAGGAGAGATAGAGGAAAAAAAATTATATTTCGCCCCTAAAATTTGGAGGGACAAGCTTCCATTAGCCAAATTTCTAGAAGTATGGGAATTTCTGATAGCTTCTTCGCCCTACCATTTGGTAAAATCGAGGTTTATGGTTTAATTCGCCCAGATTATGTGGTATGGGCACTGGGTAGCTACATTTTTGCCCTCCCACCTGGTATAAATTGTATGGCATCAGGTTAAAATCATAGCTTTGTTACTTGTTTGGTTCGTTCGTGAGAACTACAGAGTCTACTATAGAAAATCTCTAAATCCCCAAGGCCCGATTTACATATATTGAATTTTCGAGTTTATTTCCCCTCAACAGAACGGAATTTGGAAAGAGGGCAAGAGAATTGAGATGCTAGTGGACCGTGGTGGAGCCGCCTGTTCAGAGCAGAAGAAAGTTAGAAACTAGAATTTATTATTTGTTACAGTTATTAGCCTGGTGGTCCGTGGAGTCGTCTGTTCAGTGTTCAGAGCAGAAGACACTTGGAAGGTGCCACACGAGGGCTTTAATTTGGTAATTGAAGTTTATTCCTTTTGGTGTGCACTGTCTCCTCACCTCATTAGGACTTGTTTGAAATTTTCCAAGAGCTTTCATTGATTTACTTGCACTTTTTCAAACACTACTATTCCAAAACTTGCTGGAGTATCTTGTATTTCTATGTTAAACTTTTTTGCAACATTGTATAAATTCTGATGACCTCTTGGCTATTTCCTTCTCCACCTCATTTTCAACT
>ML791726.1:244779-258810 GCA_009831015.1 Picea engelmannii | reverse complement strand
TTTTTTTTTTGAATAATTACCTTTGACATAAATGACAATAATTTATTCAACAATTTCCCCCTTTGTCATTGATGGAAACCCTACACTCAAAAACATGTAATCCTCCAAAAATATAAAGAATTATCCCTTTCTTGCAACTCTCCCTCTATCTGTAATTCCCCTCCCCCTATATGCAACTCTCCCCCTGTCTATAATTCTCTCCATTTGACATCAATGGAAAAGGAACACTCCCCCTGAGTTGTGCTTCTTTACTAACTAGATGAGAAGGATATCACTCCCTGCTTCTATCTGAGATTTTCAAAAGTTTCTCTGGGAAGGGGTTTGGTAAAATTATTTACAACTTGTTCCTTGGTGGCAATGTATTCCATCTTGACACTTTGTTTGGCTACATGTTCTCTTAATAAATGTTTCTTGATGGGAATATGCTTCGTCTTTGAGTACATAACATGTGTCTTTGAAATGTTGATTCCACTTGTGTTGTCGCAAATCATTGAGATCGGTTGATCATATTCTACCTTGATATCCTACAGTGTTTGCTTCATCTAGAGAACTTGAGTGCAACATGTTTATGTTGCAATATACTCAGCTTGTGTTGTGGATAGAAAGACAAAACATTGTTTCTTTCTCAAACTAGACACTAGATTGTTGCCCAGAAAGAATGATCCTCCACTTGTACTTTTTTTGTCATCTACACTGCCTACCCAATATGCATTTGTATATGTTGTTAGAATAAAATATTCATCTCTTGAGTACCATAAGCAGAATTCCAAGGTGCCCTTTATATATTTGAATATTTTTTTTACTTTTTGCACGTGAGATTCTTTTGGTGCGGCTTGAAATCATGCAACCAATGGTACCACTTGCATAATTTATGGCCTTGATGTTGTCACATATACTAGGATTCCAATCATTGGCATGTATAATGTTTGATTTTCTTTTGGAGTTTCATCATTTTTTCTCAATTTACAGCCTCTGACCATAGGTGTGTTGACCGGTGTACAATATTCCATTTTGAATTTCTTCAACATTTCTTTTATGTACTTGGTTTGTTCAATGAATATTACTTTGTCAAATTGATAAATTTGTAATTAGAAAGAATGACAGTTAACCAAGCATAGACATCTCAAATTCCTTTTTCATTTTTATTACAAGCTCTTGGCACATTTCATTCATACTGCCTCAAAAAATAATGCCATCCACATAACCACTACAATCAACATATTTATTGCTACTGTATTGATGTAGATATTATTGTTAGCAATTCCTCTTTTGAAGCCTTTTTGTTGTAGATATTTATCAAGTCTTAAATTCCAAGATCTGGGAGCTTGTTTTATCCCATAAAGTGATTTCTTTAGTTTGCACACATGATCCTTATTTTATGATAATAAGAATCCTTCATTTTTTTCAATGTATACTTCTTCATCTAAATTGTCATTGAGAAAGGCAGATTTGACATCCATTTGATATATTTTGAAGTTCTTGAAACATGCAAATGCCAAAAACATTCTAAGAGATTCTAGTCTAGCAATCGGGGTAAAGGTTTCTTCGAAATCAATACCTTCAACTTGAGCATAGCCTTTACAAACCAATCTTGCTTTATTTCTTATTGTTTTCCCATATTCATTCAACTTGTTCCTAAAAACCCACATGGTGCTAATTACATTTTTATATGTGGACCTTGGAACAAGTCCCCATGTTTCATTCTTCTCAATTTGATTCAGTTCTTCTTCCATAGCATCATTACAATTCTTGTATCACATGGCTTATGTAAAAGTATTAGGCTCTATTTTAGATAGCAAGGAGAAGTTTGCATATTATGGTGCACTATCTAGTCTTCTTCTAGTTTCAACTCTCGTATATTTATCACCAAGAATTAGATTTTTTGAATGATTCTTTCAAACAAATCTATATGGAGTCTTTGTAACTTGGTGTTATGTTTCTTATTATTTATTGTATTCTCCTTCTTCTTATTTTTCTGCTTTGCAGCCTGGCTCATCTGCTTTAAAAATTACTTGTGTTTTCACCTTTTGGTGTCATGCTTCATCAAATTTTACATTGGCACTCTCTATGATTATGTGTAATGTTGTATTGCAACATCTATAATATTTTCTTCTTGATGAATAACCAAGAAATATACCTTCATTTTATCTGCAGTCAAATTTTCTCAAATCGTCATCATCTCTCTTTATGTAGCACTTGCTTCTAAAAACTTTTAAGTATTTAACTATTTTCTATATACATTTCCATAATTCATAAGGTTTTTTGTTGTTGTTGACTCTGATTTTCCCTCTATTCAGAATGTAAACAGTGGTTTTGATTGCTTCTCTCCAAAAAATGTTTGATAGATTGGCTTATTCAACATTATTCCTGCCAACTCTTGTACAGTTTGATTTTTTCTTTCTACCACTTCATTCTGTTGTGGAGCTCTTATGGCTGAGAAATATCTTTTTATCCCATAAGTCTCACAAAATTCTTAAAATTCATTTGAGATAAACTCACCTCCTCTGTTTGATCTCAAATACTTGATTTTCAAATCAATTTGTTTTCAACCAAGACCTTGAATGCTTTGAACTTATCAAAAGCTTCAGATTTTTATTTTAGGAACGTAACCCATGTCATTCTAGAATAATCATCAATGAGCAACATGAAGTAATTTTATCCTTGTATACTTTGTGTTCTTGTATGCCCATAAAGATTTGTATGAACGAGTTTCAATGGCTTCGTTGTTGAGTACTCCTCGGATTTAAATCTTGTTCTTGTTTGTTTTCCATGCCGACATTGCTTGTAGTGAGTGTTTGAAGGTTTAAAAATATTTGGCATGTCTCTCACTGCTTTTTTAGTGTTGATTTTTACCATATTGTCAAATTTCATATGACCCATTCTTCTATGTCATAACCATATTTCATCGGTTTGTCCCATATAGCACTTTTCTCCCTGGATCGCATTGAGGATATATACATTATTTGATGTTCTATATGAACTTTTCACTAATCTTCCTAAGCCTTCATTCCTTATTTCACAACCTTGAGAATTAAAAGTGATATTGTGTCCTTGATCACACATTTGACTAACACTGAGAAGATTGTGTTTTAGACCATCAACATACAAGGCCTTTTATGTTTTAGTATTTCCATTATTGAGACTTAGAGTACCTTTTCTAGCTATCATTGTGGTAGCACTTCTTCCAAATGTCACATTGCCTCTGTTAACTTATTTCATAGTAAGAAACTTGCTCTTGTCATATGTCATGTGGCTTGAGCATCCAATATAAACATACCATTGGTTTCCTTTGTTTTAAGCATGAAGGGTAATTTGCACAAGCATAGATTCCTCCTTCTTCTACATCTCTTGTTTCTGCTTCATTTTCCAAACTCCTATGAGTTCTTTGTTTTGTTTGACAAGGGAATCCACATTCTTGTTTTGTCTAGGGGTTTCCACAAGGTGACTTCTACAAAAACATGTTTTGTGCCATAGTTTTTGCATTTATAGCATACAAAGTTCTAATCAAATAAAGGGGAAAATGAATTATAGTGTTTTTTTGAGAATCCATAAGCATTATGTCTTTTTTCCATACATTATTATTTTTGTATGTGTTCTACAATCTATTATTTTAGATCCTTAGGATAAATGCCAAATTTTTGTGGAACATTATTTTCTTTCTTCTTGTTGACATCACTGATGGAAATTTTGAGTACATCGGCATAGATTTTAGTTTTTTCTTCATTTACTTTCTTTGATGGCCCTCCAACTTTCGGATCCTCTTTGGTGGTCATATGAATCTTATCATAAGCAAGACTTGTCTTAATAAATGGTGACCTTTGAAAATTGATGATATGATCTAAGGTTTTGGAACTCTTTTCAAACTTCAAGCTTACGTTCAACTGAATAGTTGACTTTTAAAAATCCTTTCTTAAGGAAACAAGTTCAGCTTCTAGCTTCTCACAATTTTATTCATTTTCCTTCAACTGAATTCTCACCACTTATTCTATCCTTCTTTCCTCTTCTAATTGAACTTTTAGGCTTATGATAATCTTTTCTAATTCTTCAAGGCTTTGTGACATTTTGGCTTTTGAATCATGATCCTCCTCTTCATATTTCTGCAGCAGCACTTTTTGTTTCAAATTATTTTTCCTTGGATTCTTTATTTCACTTAAGGCACACATGAGTTCTTCTTCAAGATCCACTTCTCCATTTGTTTCAGTGTTTTCCTCTTCTTTTGAATCCATCATTTATTTGTCTTCATCAATCTTTGTTTCGATTTCCATAAAGATATTTTCTTCTCTATCACTATTGAAACCGCTTTCATTGTTTTCTTCATACGAGTCACTAAACTCTTTTTAGTATAGGCTCTTCTAATGATTATAAGAGTTCTTATCATTTTCATGCGTCTTGTTTGTGGCTATTTTTGTGTTGATGAGGTTTTCTTTTTACATTATAGTCTTCTTCATTATCACTACTTTCATTTTTCGTATATGGACATTTAGCAGCAAAATGTCCTACTTTTCCACAGTTAAATCATTTAAAGGGAAACTTACCTTTGTATTTTCCAGATCCCTTTTTGAGTTTTCTCATAAAATTTGTTTCCTTTGTGTCTGATTCACAGCTAGAACAATTGCTTGATTTTTGTTCTTTGTTCTTCATCTTCTTTGAGGCTTTGAAATTTTCTTCTTGCTTTGATGGTTTTTCCTTTTCAATCCTCATTTCATATGCAGTGAGGATCCCATGCAATTCATCCATTTTTAATTTATGAAGGTCCTTTATTTCCCCAATGGTGAAAATTTTGGCATCAAATCTTAAGGGAAGTAACCTCAACACCTTTTTCACAATCATTATTTATGCAACTATTTCACCAAGTTCTCTGTTGTTCTTAACAATTTCATCCACACGAAGGAGATAGGATGCAACATTTTCTTCATCGTTCATCTTCAAACTCTCGAACTATCTTCTATGATTTTGGAACTTATCCTTCTTGACCTTGCCATCACCTTCATCGATGTTTTGAAGTTTGTCCCAAATTTCCTTCAATGATTTGCAATACATTACTTTAACAAACTTTGATTCTGACAGACCGCACAAGATGGCGTTCATGGATTTTGCATCATTTTCACCAGCATTTTTCTTAGTCATATATATTGGTGGAGTTGTTGTGGTTGTATAACTAGTCAAAATTGATAGCCAAATATCAAAACCAAGGGCCATTAGATATGTTTTCATCCTTATACTCCATAATGCATAGTTTATTCCATCAAACGACAGAGCCATGTTTGTTGAGAAACCTTCCTGATCGACCATGTGTGCTCCTGAGATCTACCTTCCAATGGTTAGACTATTTTCGAAGGAACTGGATCTAATACCAATTGTTGAGAACATAGTTATACTGAGAGGGGGGTGAATCGGTATAAGGATATCCTTTTTTTTAACATTCATAAACCATAATGAAGCAATCACATAAATGTAACAACTAGAAGATACAATATTTTACGTGGAAACCCTTTCGAGAGAAACCCACAAAAACTTATTTTTATAAATTTGTAGGAACCAACCTATTGTTACAAACATTTGTAGGAACCAACCTACTGGAGACATTGATCCATTCTGCATTTTGTAGGCACTGACCTACTGGAGACATTGATACCCTATGCTATTTGTAAGCACCGACCTACTGGAGACACCAATCCCCTCTGATTTTTGTAGGCACTGACCTATTGGACACACCAATCCCCACAGTTGTTTGTTTTGTAGGCACCAAACTACTTACAAGTTTACAAGTTCTTCATATGCATTTTCTTCACTAGTCTGCTTGCTTCTTTTGTCTTCACCACATCTTCTATGTGCTCCTTACTTCTGCTTTTTCCAAATATGTTTTGCACTCTCTACTTCTTCTTTCACCAGATCATCTCGGTACTCACTCCTTCTGCTTTTGTCAGATATTCCCAGTGCTCACTCCTTCTTCTTTCACAAGATCTATTAGCTAGATCGTCATATACTTTGTCAATCTCTCATTTTTAAACAATATTAAATCTTTTCTCATATTATATTCTCATATGTAAATATTACTTTTTCACTCTTCACCCACACCATATTTCTCACAATTCTCTTTTTCGTTTATACTTTACCATTAACTCTACATGAAAATTCATGTACATTTGAAAAGACAGGACCTTCAATAAATAATCAATTTCCCCTTTTTTAATTTACTTTTCAACATACCATGGAAAAAATACCACCATGGGTTTTAAAACCATGTGCACTTGTACTCCACTTTCACTTTTTATTTCACTTTTACTTTTTAATCCACTTTCACATAACTTCATGTTTAATCCACTTTCACATAACTTCATATTTAATCCACTTTCACCTAACTTCATTTCTAATCCACTTCCACTTTGAATTTCTTAAAGTCACCTTTCCTTTGAATATTTGTATTTGAATACTTAACTTTGACATCAATGACAATAATTTATTCAACATAAGATTAATTCATTTAAAGGATTGAAATTCTCATGCTCAGTGGTTTCAGTGGATATTTCTCAAATGGTGTAAATGTCCATATAGTTCATTTTCAAAGGAGTTTTGTCCAACCAAATAGTAGGAAAAGATTCAAGAAGATCAATTAAGGGAAATGCATTGTCCTAGGTTAGATGTGATTGAGCACTAAAGTATGAGATTTCATCAATGGTGTCAATGAGTTATTCATGCAAAAATTGCATCACACAAAAGAGCAAATACACTACATATTTCATGGCATACACATAATCACATCCAAGGAGCAAGTTGAAGTCCACTAGGGATTTCACGAGTGCTACATCGATTAAAATAGTATTACCACCTAACTCAATGAGAAAATTAGGCATAATTCATACTAATTCACATGGTATACCTTTAAAGGCATGCAAATTGGTCATGGATCAAGGGAGGGAGAACCAAATTTATGTTAAGAAGACAAAGGAATAACATTATAAGAGGCTCCTTCATGCAGTATGCATCGATGAACAATGATATTCTTAACTAGAACCCTTATGTGGAAAGGGATGGAAGAAGGAAGAAATGGTTCAAAAAGGTTATCCAAGTCAAAGGTAGTGGCCTTAGAATCTATATGGTGCATAATTCCATCTCCCTTACAATGATAAGGTTTAATGAACATTGGATCACTAAAATTTGAAAGGGTACCTCGTTGTCTATATGATCCCAACTTAGAAATGATGAAAACGGGTTGGTAGGGCCGGTAAGTACGTTTGTGTGGAACCAAAGAGGTCAAAGAAATGGAGCCTAAATAGTGGAAACAATGGGTTTTGTATATGGTAGGTTGGTGTAACATTGCAAGCTCTTGTGGGGTTGTATGATTAGGTAATTATGCCTTCAATTGTCGTAGTTTTACAAGATTGGGACAAATATCAATGTAATGATGTTGCCCATAAATAGTACAATGATGTTTAATTTTACACTCTTGTTTTCATTACGTTTGACCCTAGTTGGAATTATCACTACCCCAACATTATTATCATTGTCTCCTTGTCCTTGGTTCTTATTCTTACATTTCTTAAACTTTCTCTTCTTCCTCTTGGATGGTTCCTAGTTAATTTTTGGCTTCGATTGGGGGGGAAATTTTGGTTAGGTGGGGAAGGAGGAGATAGGACCAACTTAAAATTTGGTGAAGGAAAGAGATGAGGATTGCTATGATCTAAAGGATAAAGCACCCAAAGCAGAAATCCTATAATCAAGTTTGGGAGGTTCAAGGTAGCCATGGTAGGAGTGCCAACACTCACAACTTGTGAAAGGTTTGTATTCCATGAAAAAATGACCATATGCTACACAATGGGGGGTTGTTATAAACTTTTCAATTAGAGGAGAAAGGTCACCAAGTGGTGGTGATCAAGCTCAAGAAACAAGGGGAAATTCTAGGAGAATATGAAACTAATATATCACACATGTTAATTCAAAACAAGTGGTTGATGAATTAATTAATCATATAAACCCATGGTTCCTTAGTGTATAACGATTAATCTTATGTTGCAAAAATCAACTTAAACCAACTTCACACAATCAAGTATTAAGTAGACAATGTTGGATTACTGAGAGTGGGGGTGAATTAATAATGAGCAATTTATACCACTTTTGACCACAATTTATATTCCTTTAACTTATTCAACCGTATCGGTCAGTTCATCATCAGTATATTATTGTACCATAAACATTAACATCCAAAAGTGCATAAAAACAATAATAAACACATCCACACAATACACTAATATTTACGTCGAAACCCAATGCGGGAGAAAACCACGAAATGATTTTCTTACATGTCAAAGAATTACATTCAAGGAAGCACCAACTTCCAATTCTCCAGCTCCAACTAGAAGGAGGCTCCAACCCCCTAGTTTCTTAGGCTCCAAGCTGAAGGAAGATACAGCTCCCTAAATTCTCTAGCTCCAACCAGAAGGAGGCTACAACCCCCTAAGTTCTTTGGCTACGACTGGAAGGTGGCTACAACCACCTAGTTCTCAGGCTCCAACCTAAAGGAAGTTCCATCTCCCTAATTCTCCGGCACCAACCGGAAGGAGGATACAACCCCCTTTCCTTTGTCTATCATGCTGCCCTGAAATATAAATTCCAAATGTAGACAACATGTCACTGTCATTGAATCAACCAGTTTCATTGTCAACCTTTCATTGTCAACATGTACCAACAACTTATACCAACAACAAGTGCATCAACCATGCACCAAACCTATATAAATAACATTTCACAAAAACATGTCCAAACACCCTGTCACAACAACCTACCTCATCAATCTCATCAACCAAATCAGATCTACTCACGAAGATCCATAGCCAAGACAACTCTCAACCATATGCACAATATCACAACGATGTGCATCAACCAAGACGACTCACAAACATCAACAAGATGTACCATAATCAATATGTGCTTCTCAAATTATATCAATTCATATATTCTACATCATCCATAAACCATGTGCCAACAATACTACACAAATGTCTCCAACAATATTACCAACAAGTGCCTCTAACAATGTACCAAGTGTTATAACCCTAATTTGCACCATACATGCTTACCTGGCATCAGGCGATCTCAGATCCCTTCTTTGCCAAAGCACTGTTGAACAGCTCTTTAAAAAACCTCTTTTATAAGGGTCCACGCACCCAACTCCATTACTGAACATGTGTACATGCTAGCTGACCTAAACCAGCCCGTGTGGACCTACAAAAACACGAAAAAAGGAAAGTTGTCGATGAAACACACAGCTTTGGGTGAGTTAACTGAAACTCTCGGCCATGCATGGCCGAGGGTTCGTCCAAATACCTAGCTTCTTCTAGCCTATAAAAGAAGGGTTAGGGGTCCCATTTGGAGGAGGAGAATAAGAGTAAAGAAACTCTACCCAATTGCACATTCCCATTGTCCCAACCCTTTAGCCATCCTTGTGCAAAGAGAGATACAAAGCAAAGAAGTTGGAGGACATTTGAAGAGGATCCCAGGATCAGGTTCGCGGAGCAGTGGCTGGTCTCGACATTGTAAGTTGATTCATTAAAGTTAATAATAAATAAATGCTTTTCCCATCCCACTATATGAGTTCTTCATAGTTTAGCGAATATATGTTTGAATCTCTAACCCATTAATCTGTAGAACAAATGCATGTAGAGTTTGTTGCTTGTTTTTTATGCAGGTCAATCTTGAGAGGATAGCTACCAACAAGAAATCAAGCGTGAAGAAGGATCGACATCGAACGTCCGGAACAAAGTATGTTCGTGTAACCATGTATTTTCTTGAAAGAAATGGGGATTAAGTCTGGGACGATGGTAGAAAGTAGGATTCTTTCAGTCTTATCTGCATGCATAATATAACCCTAAATGATAGTCCGTAGGGGGATTTCCCACCACAACATAATTGGCGACTATACTGGGGAAGTCTCTAGGGTTCCTAGGAATATTTTTGGGTAGTTTTAAAAGACTGGTTTTCTTTCTTGTTTTTTGAAGTTTCTGCAAAGTCTGAGCTAACAGAGAGTCTGGACTTCCATACCAGCTATCTCTTTTATTTGCTTGACTATTTTTTTTCGAGACCCACAAAGGTACACGTGGCCTGCATAAGATCTGCACACATGTACCCACGCCCTACTTTCTTACAGCCCGTGTGTAAATGCTAGCTGAAGAAGTAACAGTAGCATGTAGATTCTAGAAAATTTTTGAGGTAGTCATCCTCTTCCCTGTCAGAATCAGTCATTCTCAGGGATTTTCTGGAACTCTTTCTAGTCTTGGTTGTTTGCAGTCTCATTTTAGATTGGTTTGTTTTACGAATTTTTTCCTTACATTGTTTTCTTTTTTTTTGTTAAAGAGAGTGTCTAAGCCTTCAAGAGATACTAGTTCTCAATATCAGTGGTCTTTTCCTGGTTTGGATTGTCTGTTTTTATTTGTTTCAGATTTTTAGATATACATGCGGCCTGTATAAGGCTAGCACGCGTGTACATGCCCTCTGGCTCTACACAGCTCGCATGCACACGCTTGTTGTTGAATTGTCAGTAGTTTTCTTGTGCAAGATAGTTTTTGTTGAGGGTGAGGCAGTCATCCTTTCCCTTGACAAGAGTTATACCTCTCAGGTTTTTGAATCTCTGTCCTAGAAGTCAGTAGCTTAGGGTTGATCTTAGCCATAGCTTTCTTTTTTCATTTAAAAATTGTCATCAAAAAATTTTCTTTAGGGTTTTTAGACAAGTGTGAGAGTCCTTTTTTAAGTTGCTAGTGTGTGATTTCTTGAAGTGATTCTTTGCGATCTGCGATTAGGCCAGAATTTTTCTTGGTTTTTGACTTGTTGATATTTTTCCTTTTTGTTTTGTCAGCGTTCAAATAAAAAAAAAACTTTCATTTTCTTGTTTGGTTGAAAAGTGTTGTTTTTCATTAGTAACCAGGGAAAAGTCTTTTCTTTCATAAGTTCTTGATAGTTTACTTAGATCGTAAGTATCTCGTAGTCGAGTGAAATCTTGCTTTAAGTTTGTTGTTCATAATATCTTAGAAAGTTTATATATATATATATATATATATTGAAAAGTTGTTGAAATTTTGCATTAAGTGAAGGTTTTTGTTAACATTTTTTTGTTCATTTTTACTTTCGTCTTTCAAACATCATCAGTTTCACTTTCATACCCTTTGACATAAGACAATCCATAAAATTAACACTAAATCTAAAATTCATTAGACTTTTATGTTTGTAGGGTTAACCAACTAGTTCAGGATTAGGGCCTTGGATTAGGTTGGAGAGGAAACTCTTCAAGGCCATCAAAATCAAACATTGGAGTCTGATTTAGGGAGTGTTCAAGTCTAGTATCATGAAATTTATCTGAGACCCCCCTCTAACACAGGGGATAAACATGAGGTCACGTGCAGAAAGGTAGTGGAGATAACCCCTCCAAAGCTGGACCAATCATAGTGGAGAACACATATAGAGGGCTTGTCTTGGGATTCTGTCGATTGCATTTGCTACAGAGATTTATGGGTCCCAAATCCACTCGAGGTCCTCAGTTGTCTTTCGGACCACATGCTCTCAATACCCTTGATAGGTTTTGGGCTCAATACCCTGCTCATTGTGTTCAACCCGACTTTCGACTGTACCCGCCTGGTGACTATAAGCGCCCATCTCCAAGTCTTTCAACCTCGAGTACTTGTCAACATATAACCAGGGGTTAGCAAGCACCTGCCAACGCTCAAACCAGCTGCCAAAGCCATGGTAGAAGCCCGCGAGGAGGGTCCACTCTCTATATTTTCTTATGCCATCAAGCGCCGAGCAAGTGGATAGTTAAGTCTTAAGGTGGGCTCAATACCCTGCTCATTGTGTTCAACCCGACTTTCGACTGTACCCGCCTGGTGACTATTCGCGTGCTAGCAACCTAGTTGCCTATCTTTTTTAGGGACATACACAGGTGACTGCGGGGGTATACCACGGTACCTAGGATAGACATCGGGCCATGCTTTGCAAATTATACCCGGAGGGTGCTTCCATTTTCAAGTTGCACTTGCACCAGTAAGTTGCTCTAGTGTTGGTTGTTGTAACTGTTCTTCCAATTAATTTAGTGTTTGCCTGTATTATCTTATAGGGACTTTTTTAGTGTGTGTTGTTTTTGAACGACTAGAATGCCCTAGAGTGTCTTTGATCTTCTCACACAGTGGAGGATCATGATCTCCACCGGTCACGAAGGCTTCTTGTCCTGTCGTCAGTTACACTAGAGCCACCTCCGCCACCACTAAGGTGAAAGCTAGACCAACAAGGGTCTTTTGAAGCGACCGTGTAAGGCAGCTAGAGAGGTAGTGGGGGGGCCCAGAGGGCCCATAGTGATAATAGTGGAGGTCATTCAATGTAAGGTGGACTAGGTCCACTATATTATTAAATAAGGCCCACTATGGTAGTTAGATATAATAAATGGGCAATTAGATATAATAAATGTAAGAGGACTTCTTAGAAGGTTCTACTTCTAGAAGATTCATCCTCTAGAATGTTCTCAGGTGATGGTAGCACTATATAAAGGGGTTCAAGCAATGTAATGAGAGATAAAGAGAAGTATTGTATTTGGAGCGGTAGCTCAATAGGAGGATGCCCCCTCAAATAGGCAAGTGAACAGGAGAGGATCATTTCCATAATAGGATCCATTGTATGGTGTTGCCCTACCTTAAGGGTTTGATATAATAAAGTTGTGGTTTTCTATATGGTTTCATATATCTTATGTGGTGATTGTATTCATATATATTTGGATCTATTGTGATATTTTGTATTCAGGTCTTTGGTTCTTAACAAGTGGTATCAGAGCACTTTCCTTGGACAGACATCGTGGGCAAATATTTTTTATTTTTGCAGATTTTTTTTTCGGAGAAGAAAAAAAAGGGTCGCGACATTCTGGAAGTTTTCAGTATATTTACATACAAAATTTGTAGAAAAGGGTCGTAGATCTGAGTTCCTCTCATAAAAAAAACCCAATTTAAAAAAAAAAAAATCGTCCGAAACGGAGTCCAGGAAGTCAAGATATTGAAGTTTGAAAATCTGCAAATTTTCAAGGTTTTTTTCAGTGGACGGCGACACGATTTGTTTTTTCATTTTTGTAGAAGTTGGAGGCCAAATTTTCCAAACCAAGTTACATATCTGAGTTCCTCTCACAATTTCACCCAATTTCAAAAAAAAAATCAGTCGAAACGGAGTCCGGGAAGTGAAGTTATGAGCATTTTAACTTCAGCAGTTTTTTAGGGTTTTCCAGAAAAACCGCGATTTTCTGCCGAAACTTATTAGGTCTATTTTTTGGATTTTTTCGTGACGGTTGTAGGACCGAAGAGTTCATAGGGTGTTTAAATGGTTATTTCTTCTCAAAACCTGAAAGAAATTCTTGAATCATTCAAAGTCCAATTGTTTCACACATTGGATGACAGATTGGATGCATTTGTACATGGCCTCACAGACAGCCTCACAAACAGCCTCACATACGCCCTCAATGATAGTTTTTGTAGTATTCAAGATTCATTGAATAACATGCAAGAGATATTTCTTATGGAGGGCCTCAGAGATGAATATAATCAAGAAATATATGCTTTGTATAATTTTGAGGCAGATTGTGATGATTGGTATATGGATAGTTGTCATTTATGGGATGACAACTACTTTCATATTTTATTTGATGACTCTACTCCACGTTCTGTAGAGAACATCAATGTCCCACATCAGGAGCTAGTTACCAGCATTCAGTCTACATATTCTACAGTGGTATTATTCATTCCAGATTCTGCTACGACCCTTTTCCACTATGTGGATGGATCTTCTTATTTGGATCCACATGATAGGTGTCAGTCTTTGGAGCATCATTTGGAGTTGGTTATGGGGTTCCAAAATATTCCACAGGGAATTCACATGAGCACTTGGACATGGGACCCGGGCTTACAATGGTGGTTGGACTACTTCAGCATAGTGGATTTCATTTCTACATGGGACCTTGGTTCTTCAGTCTTCTTCAGCATTATGGTCCACAATTATCCATGGGACCCTGGT
>ML791726.1:196157-224210 GCA_009831015.1 Picea engelmannii | reverse complement strand
AGCCAACGTTTCATGATTTCGGGCATCGCTATATCAAATTCAAGGGAGGTGAAAACCCCCCGAAAGGGAAAGTGCCGAAATGAATTTGAAGATAGGTGGGGAGTCATGGCCTTGGGCTATATTGAGAATGGGGCCCGAAGAAAAAAGAGGCACATGGTCGTCCCCTGTATATTCAATCTCGACCACCCTCCATGGGAGAAGTAGTTATTGAATATTGAGCAGGTGGTTGAAACTTTAGCTCAATCCATAAGTGGAAGGCATGGGGAAAGGTCTAGAGCAGTCAGCCCATGGTACCCCCATGGGCAGGTTCCCTGCAAAAGCCATGTCATCTGAACCAGTGTCAGACAAGAAGTTGTGTGCATAGTCTGCAAGAATACCATGCACACGTAAAGCCTTAAATGAAGAAACTCAGCGACTCTCCTGTTGTCAAAGGAAAAAATTGCTCTAAGTATATATACTCATTTATGATATTTTGGTAAGGATCTATGGTAGAGCTAAGCTCCCGATTGTAATGTTTTGATGAGGCCTTTGTTTCTCTGGTTATGAACAATACTTGAGACTTCTTGTTGAATGGCAGCTAGCTTCTTCTTTTATTCCTTGTTTCTGACTCTTAAAGCCCGGGCATGGATGATCCAGTCGGGTGTTGTGACTATCATATAGTGTATGTTTGACTATATCTATTTTTGCAACAACTTTAAGTTTCCTGAAGTTTTCAGATCTGAGAGGATCTTATATCTGAGACTTTTCCTCCAAAGGGTGTTGGAAGACCGGATGTCCAGATCATACCTTCATATATTTCTTGCCTTTTCTTCCACCTACTCACCATGATGCAAACTCACTGGCTTAAGTTAGATCAAGACCTCACTTATCTATGCACTTCCAACCCATTATTTTGAGTTAAAGCGATATTATTCTAAGTTTACTCCCATTTGATCACCCTTTTGTAACCAACTTGTGACATACAGACTGATGGGTATCAGGATTACTCCTGCCACAATCCAAGAGTGACTTTTGGTGCTAACACCCAAGAATCTACGAGTAAACCTTCTATTAAATATAACCCTAAGGCTACTCCCACTACTACTTCTCAAAACACTGCCCCTCCTACTACTAGTAAAAATTTCGAGGTTAATGTGGTTCAGTCCACAACGACCGGTAAATCTCAGCAACCTGGAAGTAAGAAAAAGAGAAAAGGAAAAGCTAAGAAAAATTCCCTGCAACAAGAGAAAACCAAAACTCAACCTGTTGAGGATACACAAAAGAGAAATCCTAAATATCCTTTCCTTATTTGCGAAGAGGAAAATTATACAAAGGATTTTCCACGTCATGATAACTTTACTCGTTTCATTAAGGGAGCTTCAACCACTCTTGTCTTTTTGACCAATCCTTTTCCACCTCAGTAGACTCAAATGGTTTCCCAAGATCAACCTCCTGCCTCACCAAGATCTTACGTACTTATGTTTCAAGGAAACATTAAGGAAGTTTTCGTAACAACACAAACCAAAGGCTATCCTCCTCTTGATTGAAGTGTTGTTGATCAACCTCCTACGACTACTTCTACCTCTACATCAACTTCACCTACTACTAGTCCTCTTCATATTGAGAAATTCATTTTTGACACAATGATCTGACCACCTCCCAAAGTTTTTGTTCGTAGGTCATCTTTTAATATGCATGTGTGAGTTGCTCAAAACTACAATATTGTAGAAGATTTAGCTCAATCCCCTTCTGGGATGTCGGCCCTCGAAGTCCTTCAAACCTGTCTTGTGCAATGAAGGGCATGCTTGTCATCTATTGGTGGAATTGACCCGAGTGATTCGAATATGATAGCCTTTGATTTGGAAACACATCTTCCACGAATTCCCCACCAACTTGATTTTCAAATTCAAGTTATTGTGCGGGAAAAAACTGTTTTTTGTATTGTTATTGATGAAGGAGCTTCAACCTATATAATGTCTCTAAATTGTTTGAAATTTGTCGGTTCTCCTTCACTCAATAATTCACCCAATATGTTGAAAGCTTTTGACGGTATATTTTTTAAACCATATGGAGTATTAAATGCATTTCCAGTTGAATTAGAAGTTAAGACGGTCATTGTTGAAGTAGAAGTCGTTTGTGCACCCATTGAGTACAATTGTCTGCTAAGTCATAGTTGGATTTACGCCATGTTTGGCGTAGTTTCTACCTTGTTTCGTGTACTACGTTTCCCTCATCAAGGAAAAATAGTCACGGTAGACCAAATCGCCTACTTTAATTCAGATTCATGCATTGGTAATGTTCCTCTCATTGATAACACTCCATCTACTTATGACGATGTTGGGGTGGGTATTTTAAAATATTCATCCTTAATGGGAAATTTTCCACTCCCACCACCCGACATTTATCCGCTCCCACTGCCCGACACTCCTCTGGTTGTCACTCAAATTAACATAATTTTGATTGATGCTAGTGGTTCCTTGGAATCATATGATCCTTGGGCGGTACCAAGTCCTTCAGAATATGAACGCTACGATGAACAAATGTCGCTTAGTTTGGTTGAGTTGGATTATCAAGCCATCCATTATGCCTATGTGGTTGTTTTTTATATTGATGATCGATCAAATTTGGTTTTATATGAATACTCTCACTCCTCTTGGCTTATTTGTATGGCATCTCTTAATCCTTTTGATGATAATTTTCCTACTAATGAGAGTATCATGGAAATCATGTATTTGGAAGAATCATCTTGGGATGATGGTCACCATCGTTGGTATTTCTTCCCTAAGCTCAAGAATATTGAGTGTCATGTTGAACCACCTAATATATTTAACGATTCTCAAACTCCTACCTTTAACTATGACGTTTTATCTGAGGGTAATTTGGGAAATATATCAGCTACTATACCAATTGATATCTCAGTAAAACCTGTAATTGTGGAAAACTTTCATATAGGTGTCTCTTGTTCTCTTGATGAAATTCGAACTTATACGGCCCTATTTAAATAATTTTGTGATGTATTTGCTTGGTCTTATGAAGAAATCCCTGGAATTGACCCGAATATTGTTTTTCATGAAATTAAGACATATCTTGAAGCCAAGCTTTTTCGGCAAAAGCTTCGCCCGGTTCATCCACAAAAAGTTTTTGCTATTAAAATGGAAGTTGAAAAACTTCTTAAAGCAGGTTTTATTTATCTTGTACCTATGACTCATTGGGTTTCCAATATTGTTCCCATCACAAAGAAACAAGGTGTGATTCGTGTATGTATTGATTATAGAGATATCAATAGGGATTGTCCCAAAGATAATTACCCAACCCCTTTCGTCAACCAAATAATTGATGACTGTGTCGGTAGTGAAATCTTCTCATTTATGGACGGTTTTTCCAGCTATAATAAAATTAATACCCTACCATCGGATCAACACAAAACCACTTTCATTTGTCCTTGGGGTACCTTTGCCTATAAAAAAATCCCTTTTGGACTCAAAAATCTTGGTGCTACTTTTCAACGAGCTATGTCTTACACATTTCATGATATTAAGAATATTGTGCAACCATATCTTGATGACTTACCTACACATTCCATGCAGTGTCAATATCATCTGACACATATCTGAGCCATATTTCTTAGATGTCGCTTTTACAATATTCTCTTAAATCCACATAAATGTGTATTTTGTGTGGAATCGGGACATCTCCTAGGTTTCATCGTTTCCAAGTATGAGATCCATGTTGATCCCTTGAAAATCGAGGCCATTTTAAACTTACCTCCTCCTTCGGCACTATGCCAACTCCAAAATTTGCAAGGAAAGGAAAACATTTTACTTCGATTTGTTCCCAATTATGCAGAACTTGCCAAGGGTTTTATCTAGCTTCTTAAGAATGGGGTTCCCTTTGTTTGGGATGACATCACTCAAAAGGAATTTGATGCTTTGAAGTATGTGTTGACTCATACGTTGTTGTTACATCCCATGGATTATAGTAGAGATTACATATTATACATTGTTGCTTCTGACAGTACCATTGGTATGGTGTGGGTTCAAGAGGATGAATCACACAATGAAAATGTGATTTACTATTTAAGTAGGAGTCTTTCCCCTACCGAAATTAAATATTCACATGTGGAGAAATTGGCTTTGGCTTCTGTTCAAGTTGTCCAACGTTTTTGTCCCTACATTTTACTATGCAAAACCATTATTATTTCTTATCGCAACCCCATGCATCACATTCTGACTAGACAGGTGTTGGGGGGAAAATACTCTAAATGGATTTTCATCCTACAAGAGTTTGATTTGGAATTCCAAAAATCCAAATCTAAGAAATATTTGGTTTTTTTTGAGTTGATCTATGACCTTCCCTCCACTGAAATAGAGGGTCTGGTCGAAGAGAGGATTCCTGATGAATCCTTTTTTCTAGTCAGTTCCTTCGATCTGTGGTACAGAGATATTGTAATCTATCTCCAAACCCATACCTATCGTCTTGACTTTTCTAGTATTGAACATCGTCGCATTCGATACCAAGCTCAACAATACATAATTTTTGGTGATACTCTTTATCGTCGTGGTGTCGATTCCATTTTTTATGGTGTTTGACACACAAAGAAGCCGAGAGAGAATTTAATGATTTCCATGTTGGAGTGTGTGGTGGTCATATGTTTGGGTATGACAATGCCCAAAAAATTCTAAGGGCCGGATATTTTTGGCATTCATTGTTTAAATATTGCATCCTTGCGATCCAAAAATGCCATGCATGACAAATTTACAATCGTAAGCTTCATGCACCTCCTACTCCTCTAAACCCTTTAGTTTATGTTGGTCCATTTTCCAAATGGGGCATTGATTTCATGACATGTAACCCTCACTCGATCAGGGGTCATGGGTATCTTATTGTCGTCATGGATTATTTCACTAAGTGGGCCAAGGCGATGCCTACATTCAATAACACCGGGAAAATTACATATCTTTTCATTTTTAATCACATTATTGTTCAATTCGGTGTGCCCCAAGCCATTATCATTGATCATGGAACTCATTTTCAGAACTATATGATGTCGAAAATAACCGTCGAGTTGGGTTTACGACATGAAAACTCAACTCCCTATTACCCACAAGCCAATGTTCAAGTCGAAGCAGTAAATAAATTTTTGACAATGATGCTTTGTAGGATGATAGGGATTCACAAATTGAATTAGAAAATGATGTTTTTTCAGCATTATGGGAATATAGAACTTTGGTCAAAACATCCACGGGTTTTACGCCATTCTAGTTGGTATATGGTCTAGGGTTCGTGTTGTCGATTGAATGCGAGATACCATCGTTAAAACTAGTCGTTGAATTACTCCTCGAATTCACCACTGAGGAAAAATGTCTTTTGTACTTGACATAATTAGATGAAACTCATCGTGATGTCGCTCTGGCTAATGAAACTCATAAGAAACATGTCAAATCTTAATATGATAAAATTGTTAGACCTTGTATGTTTTATGAAGGTGAATTGGTCCTGTTATATGATCAAGATCGTGAAATATTGGGGGCAGGTAAAATCGAGCACATGTGGCACAACCCTTGTATCATTAAACGAGTATTAGAAAAAAGTGTCTATGAGTTAAGGGATTACGATGGAATTCCTTTGAGTGAGCCTTAGAATGGGTTTTACCTGAAAAATTACTATGCTTATAATTATTCTAAATAAGTGCTTTCTATATATTATATTATGTTTTGGTGTGCTTTTATCACTTTTTCAATGATTTTTTCCTACTACTTATCTTGCATTGTGTTTGGTTTGTAGATTTTGGCATCCCCTTTACCTTATGTTGGCTTTGTTGATGGTTCTATCTGTAGTAATCAGAACCTTGCATCTGTTGCTTGGGCGATCTACATGCCTACCGATGAATTGATTAGTTTATGTTGTATATTCCTTGGTCATGCCACTAACAATTTAGCATAATATAGTGCAGTCATTGAACTATTGATAGAAGCCATTTCACTTGGCATTCACTGCTTGGTTGTCCAACTTGACTCTCAACTTGTAGTACTGCATTTAAGTAACATTTATTCTATCATAAGTCCTACTCTATTATGAGTATATTTAAGGGTTCGTCTCTTGGAAATAGAGTTTGACTATTTGGAGTATCAACACATTCCAAGAAATCTAAATACATTAACAGATGCTTTGGCTAATTATGTATTAGATAGACATTTGCAACATTTGTAAAAATCACATACACACTTTGCACCCAATAGAACAGAAATAGAAATCGTTTTAGATTAAAGTTTATAAAAAGCTTACAAAATGTGTTGAGACAACACCAAGCCTATGGCTTTCATATCAAATACATGTTGATCATCAAAATGACTAAAGAGGTCCTAATCATGATGCTCATGGTATCATACTACTACTTAAGATACTCGTTGAAGCAGATGAGCTATATGTCTAGAAACTGCTGCAGTGTGTTGTTGGTATTGACACGAAAGATCATCAATTTGAGTGTTTGGAATGCCCATAGTCAGTCCCTCAAGGTTTTTCTCTATCTCCTCTAACTTCTCTGTTACCTCTCAGTTATGAGAAACTATAGCACTTATCTCACCTCGTCTATGGATTGGCAAGGTTCCATACGGTCTAGACAGTCCAATATCTGCATGATGAAATCCAAATTAATCTCAATACAATCCAAAAATAAATAAATATATATATATATATATATATATATATATATATATATATATTATTTTAAAATGGTTTTTTTACCTACATCATTCCACTGATACCTCGTTGGAATGACTAGATCTGGATCTCCTAGGAAATCCATCCATGTGTAAGCGTAGTCCTCCACCATGATGAGTTGATTTTGTACCCATATGAAGAATTGCTTTCCATAATAGACTTTAGGGCCTCCACCATGGCGCATCATCAAGTCCACCCACATCTTCATTCCAGGCTCTTGTGGATCGGGATCTTCATCTAAAACCATGTTATGTAAACGTAGTAGTGGAACCCTCTCCATGAAGAAGGATACCAAAATAGAATCGTAACTTAATTGCTTCAAACGACCAGTTTTTCACTTGATCAGTTGATCTTTCATGCTCTCCAGCAGCCCTTCACACCAGTTAAACAATGTCAGTGCCATACAGTCGACTATGTTGATGTTTGGGCAACATTGGAAAGGCATTCTACTAGATTGATAATTAATAATAAGATATTAATTATTAAGCAATATTATTAATGTATAATATAAATATAATATTATTAAGCAATATATTTATAATTTATATTATATTATACATATAATATAAATATACTTTATAATTTATTTTATATATATATAAAATAAATTATAAAGTATATTTATATTATATGTATAATATAATATAAATTATAAATATATTTATTACCCAAGGGACGCATCTCTTCATGGATGGTCACTATCGTCCCCATATGTTATTTATATATTGAACACTCGTCATTGTAATAAGATATTCATTCACATCCAATATCTTCTGATATTGAAAATTCAACATGGTATCAGAGCGGGATTGGGCTTGACTCCCTCACATGAGGACCTAGGAAAATGAGAGTAGAGTAAAGTCTCGGGAGTGTTAAATTTATGGGGTTGTTGCAATCTCTATGTACAACATATTTACTTTTTACTCCTACCTAAATTATAGAAATAATTCCATAAATTATGGTGGGAAGTAATTTCTAGTAAAAATGTCTAATTACCTAAATATGAGGAATATATTGCATATTTACTTCTACCTATATTTATGCAAAGAATCACATGAATTATGGAGGAACAATTTAACAAAGTCAAATACTATGTGGATGGATTATAACCAAATTAATATTTGGGTAGTTACGGAAGGTATTCTCCATTTATTTATAAGAAAGAAAAATTAATTTAATTTTAAATTTAATTTTCAAAGAGACTTGTCTTTTTGGATAAATTTAATATTACTATAAAAAGACACAACAGTAGACACACGTATTTTTGTCTATCACACGTGGGAAGTGATCTAAGGAAGAGGTCGAAGTTTCTAAGTAGTTGAAATTTTCTGTGTAATTACTTAGTGATGTTCTAGAGTTTACTAAAGTAATATCGTTGGAAGTAATTACCACTTGCAGAAAAGTGTGTGTGTCTAATTTAACACTAGAAAATAAACATGGTTAGTCATAGGACATTGAGTATATGATGGATGTGTGTTGGTAGAAGACGTATCATTTCAAAGGTCAATATATATATTTGTGCACAAGATAAATTGATCTCCTCTGGGAGATGCTTTCTTGTTGTTCTTGTTTCTTGTTCTGGGCATGTCACAGGTAATAGCTCTGATAAGGATCCATAATGATAGTTGTAGGAAGCAACATGAAGCAATATTATCCAGACATAGAGTTGTGCACGTCCATGTAATGAAGAATAAGAGGAGGTCAACACATGCAGAGGGAGTAGATAACTTCGAAGTCTATATAGCCTCAGAGGGAGTGATGGATTCAGATGTTTTCTGTGGGAAACTGGATAGTCTCATGATGACATGTTGGAGCTATTAGAGAGCTACCCACCATCCTTGGATGCATGCTGTGAAGTTACTATGGATTTCATGTGATGTATAGATTCGTGTATCCGACAGTCAATGGTCATGAGCTCGTGTGGATGGTGAAAGTGTTAGAGTCTGTGTCGGATATAATACCTTCCTCATTAAGAGGGAGTGTTGATATTTTATGTAATTTTGGAATTTATTCTTAAGTGTTAATGTTTCAACATCAAGTTGACATTCTCCCAAGATTTATCATGGTAATTTGACCAATGGAGAATGGCCCTAGCTTAATCTTCTAAGGAAATAAGACTCAAAGTGCATGGCTTTCAACATCTGGATGGACTGAAATTCTTCTTGTGGCAAAGATGGCAACCTAATCATGAAGAATGGTCCTTGTAGTCACAAAAGACTCTATTGAGTACGTGACAGATGTGTGACACTCAGTGTGCAGATTGAAGAAGGATTTATATGGATTAAAGTATGCACTTGGAGCATGGTATGGTGGGATCGACAATTTTCTGACAAGATTAGGATTTACAAACAACAATGCAGATCTTAACCTTTACTTTAAGTTTGTGGATGATGGTCTAGTAATACTATTTTTGTATATGGATGACCTATCTCTAAACAGGTGTGGAAAATCTCATCTTAGAGTGTAAGAGAAAAATTGGTTGTTGAGTTTGAGATGAAATATCTCGAGATGATACATTACCTTTTGGGTCCCGAGGTATGGCAGAGACAGGATGAGATCTTTTTGAATCAAGGGAAGCATACAGTAGAAATCCTAAAGAGGTTCAGGATGTTGGATTGCAAGTAAATGGATTCACCTATGGTATCAAATCTGAAGTTGTTGAAGGATACGACTTTAGAGACTGTGGATCTTACTTTATACAGGAAGATGATGGGTTTGTTGATGAACTTGACGAACACAAGAATGGATATATGTTTTTTTTTTAACACCCTAAGTCAATATATGGAGAAGCCCAGGTAATACCTACAAGAAGAGGATGACGAGACTTGTTCTGGAAGAAAAGTGATGAAGTCAATAGGTTAAAGATCTAGTTGATATTCAGTGCTTGAGACAGAGTCGGAAAGTCATTTCCAGAGGGAGTCGGGTACTACAGTAAGGAGTAGAAAGCTCTACCAGTTGAAAGAAGCATTCATGTGTGGATTTTAGTACGGTTGAAGCTAAGTATGTGGCAGCATGTGCAGCAAGTCATGAATCAGTGTGGCTTCAGAAATTACAGACTATTGGACTGAATTTGACTTGTAGGTAAGACCTACAAGAATAGTATGACTAGACTTGTTTTGGAGGACAAGTGTTTAAGTTAGCAGGTGTAACACACCCATGACGGGGAATAAAAAAATTTACTTTTATTAAAGGACAAAATCTCCATTCATGGTTTCTAATTTGGAAATTCGGGGAACCAGTCCGACCTCCTGGTCAAGGATTTCCGATTCTGAAGCCAAACGACTCTCTGAGGCCTTAATGGTATCATTATGTAATTAAACACGGAACCATTTGTCTTCTTGGTGTAGGTTTAATGGAACCCGCGACCTTCCCTTTCACTCCCCTACGAAATCTCAAAGTACTAGGCATTATTTCCTTTTTTGGGTAAGACCCATCTTGATGTGACCTTGGGTGATGACCTTACAAGACTGCGTGATTGTGGACACAACCAAAGGCAGTTTGAATCAAACTACTTTTCGGCCCGCAATTCTCCTCAAGCCTCCACATGTCCTCTTTTCAAATCCATGGTTTGAATTGTGGCCCGCCCTCAACTTTTTAATGTTCATGCAACTCCTATCCCCGTAATGCTAAGGGACCGTCGATCTATCGATCTTGACAGTGATTCAAAAACTAGTGGTTCAGATATTCCCCTCTCAAACCTATGGATCAGATCTGACCTCTTTCAAAATCAACAGACGAGAACTCCTTCGTGATTTCGGGTTTCGGGATTTTCAACTCTCAAAACTTTGCTCTCTTCCGTACTTCAATCTTTTGAGTTGACGATCTGCGAACACCTGTCCTCCTAATCAACGGCCCTACCTTTACTTTGGGTGGTTGACCTTTCAACTGGATCAATGTTCCTGTGGCCCTCCTCTCAATAAACAGTTGAGATCTCTTTTGGGTTTCGGACTTCTGAGATCTCAAATCTCAAACTTCACCCTTTTTCCCAATGGATTTTATCCGAAGGCTATAATCCACTGACAGGCATCCTCTTGATCTAACGATCAAGGATTACTTCAGGTATTTACCTGGTGTCCATAGATTTTCTCCACGTTTACCTTAGATATGACGGCTATGAATTACTTCGGATATTTATCTGGAGTTCTCATATTTTCGCCACATCTCCCTTGGATCTGATGGCTCAGATCCACTTCGGATGATTCGACGCTTGATATTCACATCGAATGATCTGACGACTCAGCTTCACTTCTGTTGATCGGATGGTTGAGATTTAATTCAAATTTCCAGAAGTTCGAACTTCATAAATCTCAACTCTCAAACCTTTCCTTCTCCTAAATAGACAATATCTGACGGCTCAGATTCACCTTGGCAATCCAACTCCTGAGATTTACTTCAGGTGATCTGACGGCTCAGATATGCTTGGGTTGATCAGACGATTTGGATTCACTTCAGATTTCCAGAACTTTGGACTTTGGGAATCTCAATTATCAACTGAGAAACTATCGAATGGATTTCCCAAAGTTGTTGATCTGACGGCTCAGATTCACTTTGGAAATCTAACACTTGAGGTTTACTTCGGAAGATCTGATGGTTCAAATCTACTTTGTATGATCCAAATGTTGACGCTTACTTTGGGTCTTCACCCGGAATCCACATCTTCACGCCACCTGTCCTATGGATTTGATGGTTCAGATCTACTTCGGACGATCCAACGGTCGACGTTTACTTCGGGTCTTTACCCAGAATCCACAGATTCATGCCACCTATCCTCTGGATATGACGGCTCAGATCTACTGCGGACAATCCAACAGTCGACATTTACTTTAGGGCTTCAGCTCTCCAGGATTTGGGAGTTTCAAATATCAATCGAAAAATCTCAAAGTGATTTCTCCGGAGTTACTGATTTGTTGACGCGTGTCCCCTGGCGATCAACGGCCAAGATTTACTCCGGCTATTTGTTGTTCTCTCTATCCTTTAACCTCTGAAGTTGTGGATATTACGCCACCTGTCGTCCTTGATGATGGATGGTCCCAATTTACTTCAAGAATTTGGGACTTTGACAAGTTCACTCTCCTGCGCACACAAGGGTTAAGTCTCGTGCATTTACTTCCGGATCCAATGGTTACTGGTCCTTCATGATTAGATCCAACAGATGGGATCTGTTCCTCTCCTCTGTGCTTCCTTTGATCACTGGACGTTGATCTAATGGTTCATATTCCTCTCCACAATCGATCTGACTGTTGTTATCGCTCCTCCTTCTGAGCTTTCTACTTCCTCTAGCTTAGAGGATTTTCTAAATATTCAAAGGCCTCAGTCTTTTTTCTCCTATGAGTCTGTCTCTTGGACCTCGTCTGCACTTCTAAAAATTTCTTATCTCTTATGAGTTTCGGGACTTGGAATAATTCCTACTCTTGTGCCCTCTTAGCAATATCTCTTCTGAGCTTCAACTGCTCACACCTCGAGGGTCTCTGTCCCTTCTATTCCTCAAAGGGATATCTATGCCCTCTTGGAAAAATTTTCTCAAGCACTCCTTACTGAGCTGCAAAGTGTTCGGTAACTTTGTGAGTGTATCCTAAGTACTCTGTAACTTCGCCTTTGGGGTTTTGGTCACTCCAACACGCGATTCTCCCAAAGCGCGGACTCCAAATCTCATAGATCGGACGGTCGAGAAGGATCCTGACAGATCCAGAGATTCATGGTCTAGATTAACTTCGGGACTTCGGGACTTCAAATATTTTTACTTCCCTTGTGAAAAAATCACAGTTCTCCAAACTCGTGAAGTCCGAAGGACTCAAGGGGTTAACTCCCGCACTCCTTTTTGTATCCAACAGTTACAACAAACCTTGTCTCCTCCCAAATAGTTTCTCGTTCATTCGTCATCTGAACAAAGGAGCCTTCCCTTTCAATACTTCAATCTTGTTATTCTTCCTGATCTTGGTTGGCTCTGAAAGACTTAAGAGCCTTGTACACTTTATCTAGAACATAACACTTGGAAGAATCCTTTTGTGCACCCCTTACGTTCGTTCCTCACCTCTAGAACTTAAGTGGTTCTCAGTCTCTGCTTTCCTCGCAGAGAGCCTGGGCATACGTTCAGTATCTCTTTTGAGATTTAAAAGACTCCATCCTCCAAGGGACTCAGAACGACTAAGAGGGTCGTCATGCGTACATGAAACTATGCCCAAGGTCGACGAACTCACAATTCATGACTCTAGCTTAAGCCCCCATAGGACGCAAGCATTTACAAGTATAAAACATATCCCATCCATATAATTTCCTACTTGCCTGATTATACAATCAAGAAGACACAAAAAAGGGGTACAGTATAAATCATTAAGCAAACATATATATCCTTGCAAAATTCATAGGATATTCAACTTTAATTCGCAGTACCACTTAAATACACAAGATATGTGATTACTTATCTATTACAGGTGGTAGCCAACTAAATGRCCGTGGGTGTTTGTCCTTCCACCTGACCATAGGCTCAGAGGAATTCATTATTAGCACTTTGACCACCCCCRTGCCAAGCCATGATATCACCGGGGAATTCTTATAGTTCTCAAGGACTCTTTCTCTGTTTTAGCTTCTGCTCAGGTTATGTTCTCTGCAAACTTTCAKAGATTTCCTTCTCTGTTATGGCCTTAGTGAAGTTTATCAGATGCTCACCCAGCATCAAGCTCGTGGCCTTCTATTAATTATCTKTTGGAGAGCTCATCGCATTCTCCTTATCGATTTGTATATCTTTCCTTCCCAGATGGTTCTCGACCCATCATGTTCCTTCTGTCAGAAGGGAACTCCAGTCAGCTTGGTCTGTCATAACCAGTGGTACTTCGAGCTGACATTCTRTATTTTTTGGCCATGCTTCCATTCATGGGAGTGGTTTATAATTCAATGATTTCTCTCCTTGGGATCCGAAGGAGGTTTATCATCCTCATCAAGGGAATTTGGGGTTATTTAATATAATGACCCTCTCTTATATTTTTCACATTCTTTCCTCTAGTGATATCATGGCCAGTACTTTCAAGGCTTCACCCCCACAGTCAGTTATTGGAAACTCAAACAATAATGCATTTACATTGTCCACATGCCTTAGCATGGTAATCCTATTTTATGATTAATTACAAGCTGGGGGAAACAAGGTTGTTACAATTCCCTCCCCCTTAAAGGAACACTGTCCTCGGTGTTCTTTCTCAAAAACACATGTCATGCCTTTCTCATTCAGTTTTTTTAGAAATCTTGATCCTTCTTCCTCGGTCGGGTCCTTTTTCAGAACTTTAATCTTGGTCACCTACTTTCAATAATGCTTGGACAACAATCACATTAATCATAGTCTTATGTGAAAACATTGCATTAAAAAAAACAAATCTAGGAAAATTTCATAATCTTAGCACAATAATTATCTGCGTAGTTTGTGGATTTGTATCCACGTGGTTTTTTTTTTATTCGGGCTCATTGTTTTTCCTTGACATACCCATTTGGTGCATGATCCCAATTCAATAGTTTACAAGAACTATCATGGTTTCATCTTCCTTGTGGTCACTCACCCTCTAGGCCTAGGCCCAGGATCAGGCATCCCTTTCTCTACTATACAGTCCCTTGGGTGATCCATCTTGCCTTGACAAGGTTTTCTCGCACAAGAAGAACTACCCATTGTGTGCCTGATCCCAATCAATAGTTTACAAGAATTATTAAAGTCTCCTCTTCCTTACGGTCACTCGCCTTCTAAACCCATGCTCAAGCATCCCCTTCTCTGCTATACATTCCCTTGGGTAATCCCTCTTGCCTTGCCAAGGTTTTCTCACACAGAAAGAATTCCAGAGACTCTATCGAGTCTTACAGTCGAGGCGTCCCTCAGACTTTCTCTCTCGAGGCATCCCTCCGACTTGTGTTACCTCAACACAATATATTCTAGGAAATCATGGCTTACCACGGGGTTCTCATGGCTCAGCAGTAGCCATTTTTCATTCTCTTACAGCTTGACAACCTTTCGGCTCAACGAAAATTAGGGACAAAGGTTACTCTCCTTCCCCTGGCACAGAAATAGTTAAGGATGAAGGTTACTCTCCTTCTCCCGACTCAATCATAGATAGGGATGAATTTTACTCTCCTTCTCATGAGTCAGTCTTTATTTCATGCGATCGGATTATACTCTTTCTCACCCATATCATAGGCATATAAAAATTCATGAGACATCATCATAAATTTTAAATTCAAAATTTTCTTGTAAATGTGTGACCCACAGATATCCAAATTCCACATTTTGTTTCCATATTTGTTTCGCACAGGAAACAGATTCATAATTATGGGACTTTCCTTCCCATAGCAGTTTGGCTCAGCAGGCAATTGGTCTTCCTTATGGCTTACAATGCTGCCATATTCAAGACTCCTTTGCTTCCTACACTTTCAACGTCAATCAACCAAACAAATTGTTAGTTTCCATGCACATACATTTTATTGCCCCTTTATAACGTCATCACAAACAATTTCAGAATTGTGCATACTAACAATCAAATTCACTGTCTAAAAAAGGAAATACCATTCCTTGTAGTTTGGCTGAGTAGGCAATTGATCTTCCTTATGGGCTTACAATACTGCCATATCCAAGACCCATTTTTCTTCTACAATTTCAACATTCCTCGGCCAAACAATTTGTTAGTTTACATGCACCTTACCTTTTCAAAATCAAGCATACTAACAGTCCAAGTCATTTTCATCTATTCAAGGATACAAATCAAAAGGATACACCATCCCTTACCTATGCATCATTTCGGACTACCAAATTTTTCAGAATGTAATTCAAATATCAACTGGCTTTAATGAATGTGCCAACATTCGTGGCCACATTCATACCAAATGCACCCTTGCATTGATTTTAAGTCTCCCACACTCTATGAAAAGTATTTTTCCATGGTGCGTTGGAGCTTAGCCAAGCTTTTCACCATATGGTTTATTCATTCTCGTTCATTGTTGCAGCAGAACTATGCTTCCAGCTATAGGATCATCACGATTTCCAAATCAGTACACATGAAATCAAAAGTTTCACATGAATTCCTTTAAGCTTTATTCCTCCATTAATAACTAGGGTGCCAACACTCATGGCCACCCAGATTAGTTTTTCTTCACCGCTTACATCATGTAAGCAAAACATTGGAAGGTCCTCCTTTCTTACTGAAAAATCCATTGTCTTCCATTTTATGCAGCATGTGTTCCCTCAATGCATTCCATGTAGTGTGTTATCTATGAGCACTTTTGTTTCCAATCGTTCCTTTATTGGTCCATGTATTCATGACATATCAGTTCATGAATTCTTTCAAGGATTACAATCAGTCTTTACTACCATAGGTTCACACCTCCATCATTCAGGTTATCCTTCCTGAATCATACCCTACTTGTGTATCCAAGGCATACAACTGCCTTTCAACGTTTCATACATAACATTAAGACCGTAACAAATTTCAGAAGGGATTCTTACCCAATACATTCATACCTTGTTCCACATAGGCATGAACATTTTTATACCAGTTATGGCTGCTAGCACCCCCTCTGATATTACCGCATCAATGGTGCTCCATGGGGACTTTTAAAGTCCCTTCAACAATATTTCAACAAGAACCTTCTCATAGTCATCCTCTGATTGAGGTTGTTCATTATTGGCAATTGTCTTTCTCAACAGTTCAAATCTTATTTCTTTCTACACATGGCATACATCATAAACACATTAGTCGTCATGTAAATTAAAAAAAAATGCAAGTACCATAGAATTTAAATTAAATAAACATTTTCAAACATGTCCTAGCATATTTGTATGCACTTCATCACATTATCCTTAATGTTTTCATGAGTGCAACACAACAGTTCTCAATCATTTCTACAGTAATACAATCCTCATCACTATGGTATCAAAACATTTACTTTCATCAACGTACTAGCTTTCTCATCCTAGAGAAAAACATAATACACGGCAAGAAAATAATTGAGGGCTCTCCCCTTCTTCAAATTCTTTCTACATTGCCTGGGACTTTTCAGCCCAACTGAGTTATTTCTAAGGCCTCACTGGCTTTTCCCTACTTTTGCAACTTACTCCCTGTTGGGATCTTCCTACACTTTTCCTTGAGAAGCCTTGGTTAGGCCTCACCCTAACCTTTTTGGAATACCACAACATCCTTTAATAGAAAATTTTTGTTCATAATGGATCATCAACCTATGCATCCTACACATTACCATTCGGTTATCAGAATGGTCAGTACTCATTTATTAGTCTTTTTTTCATTACATGATGTTTTTCAAAATGTAATCCAGGATTATGGTATATATATATATATATATAAGCTTGTGGCTCACTACTTAATTCTCAGCAGTCATTAAGGTTGTGACTTTGTTTTCCTGACAGAGTCATCACACAGTTCCTCCACAGGGATATCCTTCAGCATGCAACTTCCTTATTGCATATCCATCACTATTTGTGATGGCCTCAACCTTGAGTTAGCTTCAGCAATTTACCAAATATCCCATAAGGAATATAAACATGCATCTTTGTCATGTACCCAAATTATGTATCCATACATATTATGGTTTTTTTAACTTACATCCATGATGTACTTAACCATATTCATAATACTAAACTTGCATGTAGCAGTCATAGGTATGTTTCACATCCCACCTACATCTCTACCTTTAATATCATTCAACTCATGATTGTTCACAATCCTTCTCATGTGATTCTCAAAGGCATAATCATTTTCCTCTTATTATGACAACAGAGAATCTTTGCTCATTTACCCTTTTTATCTAATTATAATAGTATTTCCTAAGGAAAGGGAATACATTCCCCCTCAAGATATTATTTGGAACGTAACTTTCATGACTCTTCGGAATGGAGTCAACCATGCATCCAAAGTATTATTTTATTCTGGGCAAGAGAAAATTTTTATTTATATTTCACTCATCAGGGCAACCATATTGTATCTATAGCTATACTCTTACATCATTACATGTGCATCACTTGCATGTTCAATATCATTCATACCTAACTAGTATTAATATCAGGCTTCATATTAGGAAGCTCCACAATGCACTAAACCTATGCACTCAAGCATAATTAAACACAGATAAATATTCATCCTGGTAGCTTATTGCTTGCACTTTTTCCATGTCATTCACACACATGGACATGTCAGGCTTCTATATTCTTATCCCAAGGATATTTCGATCCTCCTTATGATCATGTATACACATTCATTTATAAGTAGGTGCATCTTTTGCACCTTTTTACCTCATGCATTCACTTGATAGTTTAATTTCATCATTAGTGTCCTTTAGTTTGAGATTTCAGTAACTTACAGAACTAATCTCACAATCATATCTCGTATTGATGTTGTCTTTTCTAAAGGCAATAACCAACCAGGGTCACTTTCCTCTTTATGTGACAACGTCTAGCAAGAAAACCTTCTTGCCTTAGCGTCCATAGGGTTTTACCCATTTCACTTTTCTCTGGTCATGAGGAGTTATATACTCTGATTTTAATATAGAACAATAACTATAACTGTCAGGTATCCTACCTGATCCTATCAGATTCCTTTAAGCCCACAAAGGTATTAACCATTATATAATCTACCATCATCAGTGCCTGAAGTTCCAATTGTCCATGCCTAGAAGCGGTGTTACGAACACCAGGTTATCCGTCCGTCGAGCTTCAGTTGTCCTTGATAGAACCCTTCCACCTTCAGCTATCCACATTCAAGTCTTATTATAATTGTTAAGTATCATATCCCTACTATAGTAAGAATAGTTATCACTTTGACAATAGGCTAAAGAAATTCTTCTGTTGAAATTCAACAAGAATTCCCAAAACCACAGGTTCAATCTGTCATCCTTCTCCTCAAGGAGTAAATGCAGATAACAATACCTCCATATGTGACTCGTACATGAGCCCAAGCAGGCCAAGTGTTGTAACCATGATTTGATACCAATTTGTAACACACCCACGACAGGGCATAAAAATTTTAGTTTTTCTTAAAAGACAAAATATCCATTCATGGTTTCTAATTTGGAAAGTCGGGGAACCAGTCTGACCTCCTAGTCAAGGATCTTTGATTCTGAAGCCAAATGACTCTCTGAGACCTTGATGATCTCGTTCTGTAATTAAACACTGAACCTTTCAGCTTCTTGGTGCAGGTTTAATGGCACCCGCGGCATTCCCTTTTTCTCCCCTGTGAAATCTCAAAGTACTAGGCGTTAGCTCCTTTTCTGGATAACACCCCTCTTGATGTGACCTTGGGAGATGACCTTAAGGGACCACGTGATTGTAGACACGGCCAAAGGATATTTTAATCAAACTACTTTTCGGCCCGCAATTCTCCTCAAGCCTCCACGTGTCCTCTTTTCAAATCCATGATTTGAATTGCGGCCCGCCCTCAATTTTTTAATGTCCATGCAACTCTTATCCCCACAATGCTATGGGACCATTTATCTCCCAATATTGATGGTACTTCGAAAACTAGGGGTTCATATCTACCCCTCTTAGACCTATGGATCAGATCTGACCTCTTGCAAAATCAATGGACAAGATCTCCTTCGTGATTTCAGATTTTGGGAGTTTCAACTCTCAAAACCTTGCTCTCTTTCGTACTTCAATCTTCCAAATTAACGATCTATGGACACATGTATTCCTAATCAATAGCCATGCCTTTAATTCGAGTGGTTGACCTTTCAAATATATCAACGGTCCTGTGGCTCTCTTCTTGATCAACGGTTGAGATCTCCTTCAGGTTTCGGACTTTTGAGATCTCAAATCTCAAACTTCACCCTTTTTTCCAATGGATTTTATTTGAAGGCTATAATCCACTGACCCTCGTCCTCTTGATATAACGATCGAGGATTACTTCGAGTCTTTACCCAGAGTCCACATATTTTCTCCACGTCTCCCTTAGATTTGACGTCTACGAATTACTTCGGATATTTATCCGTAG
Source organism: Picea engelmannii (assembly GCA_009831015.1). Lineage (NCBI taxonomy): Eukaryota > Viridiplantae > Streptophyta > Pinopsida > Pinales > Pinaceae > Picea > Picea engelmannii. The sequence goes on along the minus strand of ML791726.1, from coordinate 204,543 downwards.
TTCTTAGATTTTTTCCATGTCTCCCTTGGATCTGACGGCTCAGAGCCACTTCAAGTGATCTGACACTTGATATTCACTTCGGACGATCTGACGACTCAGCTTCACTTCGACTGATTGGAAGATTGAGATTTAGTTCGGATTTTTGGAAGTTCAGACTTCAGAAATCTCCACTCTAAAACCTTGCCTTCTCTTGAATAGATAGTATCTGGCGGCTTAGATTCACCTTGGCGATCCAATGCTTGAGATTTACTTCGAGTAATCTGATGGATCAGATCTGCTTCAACTGATCGGATGATTGGGATTCACTTCATATTTTCGAAACTTCAAACTTCGCTAATCTCAATTATCAACTGAGAAAATCTCAAATGGATTTCCCGAAGCTTCTGATCTGACGGCTCATATTCACTTTGGCAATCTGACGCTTGAGGTTTACTTCGAAAGATATGACAATTCAAATCTACTTCAGACGATCCGACAATCGATGTTTACTTTGGGTCTTCACCCAGAATCCACATATTCACGCCACCTGTCCTCTGGATCTAATGGTTCATATCTACTTTGGACGATCCGATGGTCGACGTTTACTTCGGGTATTTACCCGAAATCCACAGATTCATGCCACCTGTCCTCTAGATATAATGGTTCAGATCTACTTCGGACGATTCGACGGTCAACGTTTACTTCGGGGCTCCAGCTCTCTAGGATTCAGGAGTTTCACTCTCAATGGGAAACTCTTGAAGTGATTTCTCTAGAGTTATTGATTTGTTGACTCAAGTCCCCTGGCTATCAAAGGCCAAAATTTACTACGGCTATTTTTCCTCCTCCTTGTCCACTAACCTCTGAAGTTGTGGATCTTATGCCACCTGTCCTCCTTAATGATGGACAGTCCCAATTTACTTCGGGACTTTGGGAATTTGACAAGTCCACTCTCCTGCGCACACAAGGGTTTAGTCTCTTTCATTTACTTTTGGATCCAATGGCTGCTGGTCCTTCACGCTCAGATCCAATAGATGGGATATGCTCCTCTCCTCTGCACTTCCTTTGTTCACTGGACGTTGATCTAATGGTCCAGGCTCCTTTCCACAACCAATCTGATGATTGATGTCTCTCCTCCTCCTGATCTTTCTACTTCCTCTAGCTTAGAGTATTTTCTAGGTATTCAAAGGCCTTAGCCTTTGTTCCTCCTACGAGTCTGTCTCTTGGACCTTGTCTACACTTCTGAAAAGTTCTTATCTCTTCTCAGCTTCGGGACTTGGAATAAGTCCTACTCTTGTTCCCTCTTAGCACTATCTCTTATGAGCTTCAACTACTCAAACCTCGAGGGCCTCTATCCCTTCTATTCCTTAAAGGGATATCTATGCCCTCCTGGAAAATTTTGCTCAAGCACTCCTTACTGAGTTGCAAAGTGTTCGGTAACTTTGTGAGTGTCTCCTAAGTGCTCTGTAACTTCGCCTTCAGGGTTTTGGTCACTCCAACATGCGATTCTCCCAAAGTGCAGACTCTGAATCTTATAGATCGAACGGTCGAGAAGGATCCCGACAAATCCAGATATCCACGGTCCAGATTAACTTTGGGACTTTGGGACTTTAGGGATTTTAACTTCCCTTATGACGAACTCACAGTTCTCTGAACTCGTGAAGTCCAAAGGACTCAAGGGGTTAACTCCTGCACTCCTTTTCATATCCAACTGTCACAATGGACCTTGGCTCCTCGTTCATCATTCGAACAAAGGAGGCTTCCCTTTCAATACTTCAACCTTGCTATTCTTCCTGAGCTTGGTTGGCTCTGAAAGACTTAAGAGCCTTGTGTTCTTTCTCTAGAGCATAACACTTGGAATAATCCTTTTGTGCACCCCTTATGTTCGTTCCTCACCTCTAGAACTTAAGTGGTTCTCGGTCTCTTCTTTCCTCGCAGAGATCCTGTGCATACGTTCACTATCTCTCCTGAGATTTAATAAACTCCATCCTCCAAGGGACTCAAAACAACTAGGAGAGTCGTCATGCATACATGAAACTATGCCCAAGGTCAACGAACTCACAATTCGTGTCTCTAGCTTAAGCCCCCACGAAACGCAAGCATTTGCGAGTATAAAAAATATCACATCCATATAATTTCCTACTTGCCTGATTATACAATCAAGCAGACACCAAAAAGGGGTACAATATAAATCATTAAGTAAACATATCTATACCTGCAACATTCATAGGATATTCACCTTTAATTCACAGTACCACTTAAATACACAAGATATGTGATTACTTATCTATTATAGGTGGTAGAAAACTAACTAACTGTGGGTGTTCATCCTTCCACCCGACCATAGGCTCAGAGGCATTCATTCTTAGCACTCTGGCCACCCCAGTGCCAAGCCATGATATCACCAGGGAATTCTCGCAGTTCTCAAGGACTCTTTCTTTGTTTCAGCTTCTGCTCGAGTTCTATTCTCTTCAAACTTTCATAGTTTTCCTTCTTTGTTATGGCCTCGGTGAGGTTTATCAGATGATCACCTAGCATCAAGCTCGCAGAATTCTGTTCATTATATGTTGGAGAGATCCTCGCATTCTCCTTATCTATTTGTATATCTTTCTTTCCCGGATGGTTCTCAACTCATCTTGTTCCTTCTGTCAGAAGGGAACTCTGGTTAGCTTGGTCTGACATAACCAGTGGTACTTCGGGGTGACATTATGCAGTTTTTGGTCATGCTTCCATTCATGGGAGTGGTTGATAATTCAACCACTGGTCCTTTCGTCATTAACTGATTTCTCTCCTTGGGATCTAAAGGAGGTTTATTATCCTCATCAAGGGAATTTGGGGTTATTTGATATAATGACCCTCTCTTATAGTTTTCACATTCCTTCCTATAATGATATCATGGCCATTATTTTCAAGGCTTCACCCCCACAGTCAGTTATCGGCAACTTAAAAAATAATACATTTACACTGTCCACATGCCTTAGCATGGCAATCCTATTTTATGATTAATTACAAGCTGGGGGAAACAGGGGTGTTATAGTAGGTTGAATATTTAGTTGATATTAAGTGCTCGAGAGGGATTTGGATGGTCAGTTCCAGAGGGAGTTGGGTACTAGAGTAAGGAGTAAGAGGCTCCGTCGGATGCAAGAAGCAGTCATGTGTGGCATTCAATACGACTAAAGTTGAGTATTTGGCAGCATGTGCAGTAGCAGTGTGGCTTCAAGAACTTATGTTTGGGTTATTTGGTCTCGAACTGGAGGTGACCTACATTTGGTGAGACAACTAAATTTGCATGAAGTCATCATAGATCCTCGTGCTCTATGATAGGTCGAAGCATATAGATATTAGAAATTACTATATCATGGATATAATGCATAAGGGAGTAGGGAGGCTCCAGTTTCATGACTACATAGGATCAAGTTGTGGACGTGTTTACCAATCTATTGTTGAGGATGAATTTTGAGTACTTCAAGGACAAGCTTGGTTTGGTCCCTCTTCAGAGGGAGTGTTCTCATCCAGCATGAAAAGGGGTTGGCACTGAGACATGTGGAACTCATCCAACATGAAAAGGGTTGGCACTAAGTGTTCTCATCTAGTATGAAAAAGGGTTGGCACTGAGACAGGTGGAACTCATCCAGCATGAAAAAGGGTTGGCACTGAGATAGGTGGAACTCATCCAGCATGAAAAAGGGTTGACATTGAGTGTTCTCATCCAACATCAAAAAGGGCTAGCACTGTTATAGATGGAATGCATCCAGCATGAAAAAGGGATGGAACTGAGTGTTCTCATCCAGCATGAAAAAGGGTTGGCACTGAGACAGTTGGAACTCAACCAGCATGAAAAAGGGCTGGCACTAAGTGTTCTCATCCAGCATGAAAAAGGGATAGCACTGAGACAGGTGGAACTCATACAGCATGAAAAAGGGTTGGCACTGAGTGTTCTCATACAGCCTGAAAAATGGTTGGCACTGAGACAAGTGGATCTCATCCAGCATGAAAAAGGGTTGTCACTGAGACCAAGGGTACATATGATCATGTACTTATGCATTGTAGGGTAGTGGATGTCCTTGGGACATGTTGTAGTTATTTGAGAACTACCCGCGGGCCTTGGATGCATTTCCTGTGAAGTCACAATGGTGCACATGATGAGGTATAGATGCATTGCGAGGTAATGGATGTCATGGTGACATGTTGAAGCTATTTGAGAGATACCCATAGGTAATATTCAAAGGTAATCTTGGCATAATGTAGAATGTCTCCCTCGCTGAGAGGGAGTGTTGATGTTTAGGTAGCATTAGAAAGACATTCTACTAGATTGATAATTAATAATAAGATTATTAATTATTAAGCAATATTATTAATTATAATATTATTAATGTAATAATATATTTATAATATAAAGTATAAATATATATAATAAAGTAAAAAGTATATTTTTATTATATGTATAATATTTTTATTTTTGTTTGCTAGTTTGTTCATGACCTACGGGACTAGCCTATGGCTAAGAAACCGTGACTCGGGGGAATCTAAGCCATCAAAATCACCCAGGGATCGCACCCAACCTGAGCCACACCAACCCTTGACATGGTTGGATTTTTTGTCCCCGCAGTTTTCGAACCGGTGACTTTAACATCACAAAGTGCCTTAACAACACACTCCATCACCGACTGTCCTACACCTCGGGGACTATTATATGTATAATATAATATAAAGTATAAATTATATTTATATTACATGTGTAATATAATATAAAGTATAAATTATATTTATATTATATGTATAATATAATATAAAGTATAAATATATTTATTACCCAAGAGACGCATCTCTTCATGGGTGGTCACCATGGTCACCATATGTTCTTTATATATAGAACACTCATCATTGTAATAAGATATTCATTCACATACAATATCTTCTCATATCAAAAATTCAACAGACTACATGTTGCATTTGGGAGTTGGTGGATAAATGAGGACCTACACTTTCAACAACTCAAGTGATGGTTAAAAGAACAATCCAAGAGGGAAGATCTCTAACATTCTTTATGGGAATTTTCCCACTACTTTTCCTTGTTCCAACAACACAATGTTGTGATATATAATCCTCGGTCTTTTCACCGACTCCCCTGAATCCAGACAAAGACACTCACTCTCCTCTCCTTGAGGGCCCAGTCAAAAAATAGATGTCCTTGATTTTCAAAGCCAAATCATGGACACCGACCTTGAACACTTGTTCATCAAGTTCCCACATCTTTACCAGGAACTCTAACAGTATAACTTGAGCTCTCATGTCATGGATCTGGAAGAATTTTTCCATCCCACACCTCCAGAGAGCCAACATGGTGTTTGGCTCATTGCCTGCAATTTGATCTTCCATTTCATGCTCTCTTTCCCTCCATTCCAACATTTTTCCCGGCCAAAATTTTGCAAACAAGTAGAGAACTTATTTGTCAAACAACATAAAAAAATTTCAAGCTTCACAACTTAAAATGAGGACAATTTTCTAGCTTTACGACTGTCACACCCTGTTTTTACCCACAGAACGACATTGTTGTACTTATTAATTAAGAGAGATTGTGATACTCTTAAGTGTCGCAGTCGTCGTTAGGGGTAGCCTACAACACCTAGGAGATGCATTTTAGGGCTTGTCAAGAAGCCCCAAAACACCTAAAATGGATTGAAATGGAAAAAATTGACCATCAAATGAAAGAAGAGGGGGAGATCTATTACCTAGAGAAAATGAGAGTCGATTTCGTCCATAGATATACTCGCAATCGTCGCCTGAAGAATCAATCAAATGGGATTGTTTTCTCACTATTGGAAAGGTAAAAACACATAATGGTAAAAAAGAATGACTTTTAACTATTTTTAACTAAGTGAAGAATATTCCTTTTAAATATTCTTTTTCACTTTTACCATTTTTATATAGTTCCTCATTGGTTGACATAATTGGTGAGCATGAATGATGTTTTTTTATAGATTGTGCAGGTTACGGGTCAATATTTGAAACATAAAGTTGTGGTTGAGTATGTTTTTTATAGTCTTTTACAAAAACTTTAAAAAATACAAAAGCATGATAGGGATTTTATTTAATCTATTTTCAAAACCCTGTAAATATGAAAAGATTGTCGATCGAACTTGTTTCCTTTCACACTCATTAAAGAATTTGAAAGAGAATCTATTCAATATTAGTTTACCCCTTTTTTTGGGTTGAGTGTGATTAATTACGAAAAAGGAATACTCTAGTCAAACATGACTAGAAGAGTTCTCCTAGGTATTATTTTACAATTTTTCAGGCTTGGGAGACTAAATTTATGAAAAAGTCAATCCTGGAGTTTTCTTTAAGTATTTTTCAAACTACCTAAACATGAAAAACCACCGAGTTTACTTCTCTGGACTCATAAAATGTACTTCGAAAGACCCATATGGGACCGAACCACTCCTTCCTAGGGTTCATTAAAAATACTTTGAAGGACTCATCCAAAGGATGAGCTTATAGTACAAGCATATTTTATCCTCCTCAAGCTTGTGTTAAAATAAAGAGGTACTTGCCAGAAATGGTGGGGGGGGATTTGGAAAGGAACGTGTATTAAATCTGTATTAATTTTTGGTAGCGAGTCACTCTTGAACATGACACTCTTTAACTCCTCCTGTCAGATTGGGAAATCCACTTGTCTCTTGTTGGTCATACTTTTCTCCAAAGTTATAGTTTGGTCTGTGATCCTCATTTTGAGTTAACGTTGCCAAGACAATTGTCATGTCATCAATATGTTCATCAGAATTCCAACTAAAATATTTCTATCGCGTCAACCTTTTACAGTGTCATCCATCCATGAGTCAGTCCTAAATCACTCTATACTCTAATCTAGTTCAAATCCTTGTACATGTTTCGTGACGTTGATGGAGGATACATCAAGGGCCTCCTACAATGAACCACTTCCTATCAACGTCGGCACATTATCTAGGAAGTTGGTTTAGAAACTTACAGTACCTTGGAACTTGCATACCTCAATGAAAATTTTCCTCGCCTTCGACAACAGGTTTTCAAAAATGACCTTCGATCGAATGATTCTATGAGTGTTCGAACTCAAATCATATATTTTCACTTAATAGAATGTACTTATTCACCTTGAGGGCCATCATTATCATTGGTGTTTCCTCTCGCATCTGTTAACAGTTTTCATCATTGACTGGTAATCAGATGGTTTCTACCATGTTCTACTTCGACACCTATATTCACATGGTTAAATTCATACTATGGAAGGATGGAAATGAAGACCCTGGATCTCGTCTGATCAGATCCATGTTGAAATGGAGTATTTTGAGAATGCAGTGTTACATATATCCACGGTGTATGTCTCGTGGCTATGTTCAAATTTTAGTCATTATGACATAGATCCACAATGTATTTTTGGTGGCTATGTTCAGATTTGAGATATTGTGGCATGGATCCATAGTGTAATTTTGTGGTCATGACCTATCTTACTTGACATGGATATTTGTATGTAAGCTCTTATACTTTGAGTCATTTGTATTCTGAGTATGGGAATTCCTACCTCAGTGATGATATTGTAATTCCTTGTTTGTTGTTGACAGATCTCCAACCGATGAGTTCTTTGTTTCAATACTCACATAGAAAATTATTTCAGCTCTCACCCCTTTCTAGCTTCATACTTTGGGGGGCATTATGTTACACAATATTTTGTCGCAAATGACAATGTTCACTTATCTTCTATCCTCTAGAGCATAAAATCCTTGATTGTTGAAGAAAAAAATTTCTTTGAAATAAGGCAAAAGGTTCATTAAAGCCCTATTTCAAGAAAGTGCCGCATTTCAATTTTTGTGGGAAACATTGTCATGTGGAGTCCAAATGTTTTAAAAAGTTGGACACCTTAAAAGAAATGATGAAGAAGCATAACATCAGTATTGATTATTCTTCTTATTGTTCTCATGGACATGCACTTTATGCTTCTAGTTTCTGTAAATGTGTTGAACCTACATAGAATAGATCTAGCTAGAAAATACCATAGACATTTGCAGAGAGAAATTGTGAAAGAAGAAGCAAGAGAGAAAGAATGGAAGAATTCTCATTAACCATATTCCACACTCAAAGAGTGAATAATTTACAAAAGATATAGGATACATGGGTAACTAATGCATCATAGTAGTGGTCTAGAGTGATATGGACACACACCAGCAGTTATGGGAGTAAATTGCCACCTAGTCTAGTCTCTAAGGCAGTTATGGGAGTGCACTACCACCTAGTCTGAGTTAACTAGTCTATCAGTCTTCAGTTAACTGACTGAAACATAGTGAAGTAAGGAGGATATCAGGGAATAATGAGTAATGCGCTAGTCTGGTGATGATCCCAAAGACAATGTACATTAGCTAGTGATGATCCCAATGTT
>ML791726.1:181005-196107 GCA_009831015.1 Picea engelmannii | reverse complement strand
TAGGAAAACCCACCCTCAAATTACAATGCATAAAAAAAATGAGAAGGAACAAAAAGCAGTTGCTAAGCAACCATGACCTTCACTCCAAGAAGACCTCGCAACTACGCAAGTTTGTGTTCGTTGAAGATTTTGTTGAAGATGTAGATATCTGCATGGATCTGATGAAGTAGATGCATCATTGATATGTCCACACATATCCACTTTCTCTTCTTGTAATGAATAAGATCCAAATAAATTTTGGATGAAATTTTGAAAACTTTGCGGTCGTTTCCGGAAAAACGCTGAAATTTTGTTGATTTTAAAATTATCATAACTTCATTTTCCGGACTCTGTTTTGGATTATTTGTTTTTTGAAATTGGATATTTTTCCCGGAGGAAATCAAATATCCAATTTGTTTCTGCAAATTAGGCTGAGAAAATATCATAATTGAGTCTTATGTGAGAGGCTCTCTTTTTGTCTCCTAAGATGCATGCATTGTGCATGGAAAAGTGTTTGCATGTGACCCCTGAGATGCATGCCATATATATTCCACATTTAATTTAGAAAACAAATCTGAAATGGAGTAGACATCATCTTCGATTAATGGAATACAAATTTGTGCAAATACTTTTGTAGAAGACTCTTCATAATAAGAGGCTTGATCTTCTTATGGCTTCTCTTATGGCTCTATCTGTTCAATCTCCTACATGAAATCTTCACAATCATCTTAATTCCCGAACAGAACCTCCAATCTGGTCCATAATTCATTTGGAGTTGATTCTTGTGAGTCATCACATACTAAATGGAGAATTTCAGGAGAAACAAACCAGACGATGCATCCTATGGCCATATCTTGTCTATTGAGAAAGTCATTTTTCTCATTGGTGGAATCAGGCTTTACTTCCATTGCCACAGTTATTTGGTACAAGCCTTTGCATCTTAGCAGAAGCAGGATTTTTGGCTTCCATTCCAAATAGTTATGAGGCGTGAGAAGTATTGTCGATGAATAATCCATCTTTTTTGCGTTCTTCAATATTCAGTACCTGCAAAAAGAATTTGATGTAGTTTTTGCTTAGTGGTCTGTCGGCATACGATGTAAATGTGTTGAACCTGCAAAAAATAGATCTAGCTAGAAAATACCACACACATTTGCAGAGAGAAATTGTGAAAGAAGAAGCAAGAGAGAAAGAATGGAATAATTCTCAATCGTTGTATTCCACACTCAAAGAGTGAATAATTTACAATAAATATAGGATACATGAGTAACTAATGCATCATAGGGGTGGTCTAGAGTGATTTGGGCACACACCAGTAGTTACAGGAGTAAATTGTCACCTAGTCTAGTCTCTCAGGCAGTTACGGGAGTGAACTACCACCTATTCTGAGTTAACTAGTTTATCAGTCTTCATTTAACTGACTGAAACAAAGTGAAGTAAGGAGGAGATCAGGGAATGATGAGTAATGTTCTAGTCTGGTGATGATCCCAAGGACAATGCACATTAACTAGTGATGATCCCAATGTTGCATGGTGATAAAACCAATGTAGCATCTAAACTCCACTCAACTAGTCAAACTGGAGTGAAAACTGAAGGGAATATTCTCCCTAGAAGAATTTTCGTCCTAAAATATAGGAGACTGAATAATGACTAATAAATAAAGAAAAACCTTAGGAAAAATAAATCCTAGGTGTGTGTGAAGTAACTCCAAGTCTAGTCTTGGTTTCCAAGTCTAGGGAGATCAATCTCTGTCCGCATAGACCAATTTCTCCAATAATAGCAAGCACCTCTAACAAAGCCTTAGTGGCTCGATAGAAAGATAAATCCAAGAATCTCAAGAAACAACATCCTCACCATAACAAAAATAAAAACAAGGTGTTGGGTGTGTGTTATATTCTTTGCATGTGTGTGTGTGTGGGTGCGTCAGATACGACAACTGTTGCCGGGCACTTTCCTAGGGGGGTCCCAGGGGGGGGTAGGTATGCCACCCCTGGTTACGCGCAGCGCCCCGAAATTTTTTTTGGCGGTTTTTGCTATTTTTGGCGGATTTTGCTATTTTTAGCGGATTTTGCTATTTTTAGCTGATTTGTAAATTAATCCCAGATTAAGGGATTAGGGTTTTGGTATCTACGAAATACCTAAAAAAATTGTATATATTGTATGGCGAATGGTGAAATTCGATATAATGAAAATAAGAAAGGTTTTCCCAGTTGAGGGTTTTCGGTAAAAATCTCTGTGTACTTTGTGTATGAGCCATTGATTAATTTCTGTATTTCTTAAGAATCTATATGCATTGCTATACTTCGCAGGTTTAAAAATTACACAAGGGTCCCAACCCCTCTCAGCCAACTTCTTCTCCTAATGGTGACAAAGGAGCAAAATTTAAAAGTAAGAAGACTGACAGACATTTCAACTTTTGTGGGAAACATTTTCATGTGGAGTCCAAACGTTTTAAAAAGATGGACGCCTTAGAAGAAACGATGAATAAAAACAACATCAGTATTGATTGTTCTTCTTCTTCTTCTCATGGACATGCACTTTCTACTTCTAGTTTCTCCTTCAATGCAACTTCTACTTCTTTTTTTGATCAGTGCTTATTGACTCTAGAGCATCTTATCATATGGTTAAATATAAAGCCATATTTTTTATCTAAATGAATGTAACACCAAGAAAATATTTGTTGGTGATGATATATCTATTAGTGTTGTAGGGTCTGGAACAATTCAAGTAGATAATGGTCATTTCAATTATATATTGTGTTCCAAGTCTTTCCTACAACCTTATATCAGTATATTAGATCACTCATTCAAGTGAAGGTAAAACCGTAGATTTTTCACCTCGCCAAGTTGTAATTCAAGATCTAAAATATCCTAAGCATGTCCTCACAACTAGAATTGTTGATGATATTACCACGTTGTACAAGTTTGAAAAATTTGGCTCATCGTCTTTTCCATCAATTTTTGTTGCTCATAGTGATGACTTGAGAAAACTTTGGCATGAGAAGTTTGGTCATTTAAACTATCGTTCATTGCACCAACTATGTAATCAACAGTTGGTGACTATTCTTCCTATTTTTTCTTGTAGATATGGTGTTTGTGTCGATTGTGTTCTTGGAAAACATCATCGGGGTAGTTTTGAAAAATATGCCTCTTGGCATGCCTCGGTGCCTTTGCAGCTTGTTCACAATTACTTGTGTGGATAGCTTTCTTCTCCTTCTTTTTCTAGGTGCAAGTATTTCTTAACTTTTATTGATGACTTCTCCAAACGCACTTGGGTTTACTTATTAAAACTTAAGAGCGAAGTGTTTGACAAGTTTTTGGCCTACAAGGCCCTTGTAGAAAAACAATATGAAAATCAACCTCAAAGGTTAAGAAAGATAATGGAGGAAAATATGTGAACAACAATTTTACAAGTTATTGCATTGCACAAGGCATCCAAATGAAACACATTGTCCCATATACAGCACAGCAAAATGGTGTATCGTGTTGTTGAGAGAAAGTATCATACATTAAAAGAAATGGCTAATTGTATGATCCAATCTAAGGGATTAAGTCTTAATTATTGAGTGGAATCCATTAACTGTGCAAATTACATAGTAAATTGCACTCCCACAAAGGATCTAAAAAATATAACACGGAAAGAAGCATGGAATAAAATTAAGCCAGATGTAAGCCACTTTCGTGTATTTGACAGTGTAGCATGGGCTCACATTCTTGATGAGAAAAGGAAAGATTTGCAGCCTAGAAGTGAGAAGTGTATTTTTGTTGGATATTATGAAGATGTCAAAGGTTACAGACATATTCAACCTCATTTTAATGAAATTATTATTAGAAGAGATGTTAAATTTGATGAAAATCTCTTAGCCTACGAGCCCAATTTGGTTTTTTTTCCTTCTTCGACCAGCAAACCATCTTCGACGTTTGTGCCATCTTTTGTTCCTATTCTATTTTCTTCTTATTTAGATGATGACAGTGAGGATGAAAATCCACCTTCGCCTACTCACCTTTCTCCAGATGAGTTCATTGAACATGAACATGCACAACACCACAGGTTCCCACATGGGTACATTCAACTCGAGAAGTAGTTGGTGATCTTATCAGTCATCATTCATATCAGCGTCGAACACATTCACAGTTCTAGTGAGCCTCTTCTCTTTTGGCTCAAGTTTAAGAGACTCGTGATCCAGAGATATTTGCAGATGCTTCAACTCATCTAGATTGAGATACAGCAATGAATGAAGAGTATCGCTCTTTAGTAGCGAACGATACTTGGGATCTTGTACCTCTTTAAAAAGGAAGAAAACTTGGCAAATGCAAATGGGTCTACATAACTAAGTATGCATCAAATGGACGTGTTGAAAGACAAAAGGCTTGGTTAGTTGCCAAAAGGTTCTCTCAGGTTGAAGTCATTGACTATAATAAAACCTTTTCCCCATAAAAAAAATGAATTCCATCCACCTTGTTCTTTCCCTTGGTTCCTCACATAAATGGGAGGTCCATCGGATGGATGTTAAATATGCCTTCTTGCATGGGGATTTGCAAGAATAAATATACATGGAACAACCTCCTGGCTATGTCCAAAATGACTCCAGCCGTGTTTGTCACCTTAAGAAATATATTTATGGTCTCAAGCAAGCTCCTCAAGCTTGGTATGCCAAAATGGAAAACGTTCTTCTTGACGTCGACTTTTCTAGATGTCATTCTAACCCTAATGTCTATACCAAGAAAGTAGGAAGCTATCGCATAGTACTTGTTATGTATGTTGATAACCTTATCCTCACTGGTAGTGACCCTAAACTTTCAAATCATATGAAAACCAGCCTTAATAAGAAATTTGAAATGACAGACTTAGACTATTTGCATTATTTCCTTGGCCTCCAAGTTTTGCAAACCAAGGAAGGAATTTTTATTTCCTAGTCTAAATATGCTTATGACCTTCATCGCTTTCACATGGAAAAATCTAAACCAACCCCTTCTCCCCTTCTTCCTTCCATGTTGGAGTCAAACTTACTGCCACTTGTACTTCTCTCGAAGTTGATGCCACTTTGTACCATCAATTAGTTGGTAGCCTCTTATATTTGACTCATACCCGGCCTGATATTTCCTTTTTTGTTGGTCTTGTTTCCTTGTATATGAAAACACCCCATGAAAGTCATTAGAAATAACCTAAAAGGATACTTCGGTATGTCCATGGGATAGTTCAGATTGGGATACATTACAATTTAGGGGAGACTCCTTTATTGGTTGATTTCACTTATTCAGATTGGGTTGGAGACCCTGATGATTGAAAGTGTATCGCAGGTTATGTTTTCAACCTTGGTTCAACACCTATCACTTGGGATTGTAAGGAACAATAGGCTATTTCTCTTTCTTCAGCAGAAGCAGAATACTAAGAAGTGGTTCATGCAATTCAAGAAGTCGTGTGGCTTCGATAGATCCTTTCGGAGTTTGGATTCCAACAGCAACATTTGACAACCTTCTGGTGCGACAATCAGAGTGTCATCAAGCTTGCCAAAGATCCATTTCAACATCAACACAGCAAACACATCGAGCTACACATGCACTTCATTAAAAATCTCATTCACTATCAAGTTTTTGAAGTGCTATTTTTCCCTATAGAAGATCAAGTTGCAAACATTTTCACAAAGTCTCTTACAGAAGCGAAGTTTTCCAAACTTTGATCTATGTTAGGAGTTCAGAAAGATGACATTAAGGGGGGATAGGCTCTAATGTCTCCTTCCTTCTCCTATTTTGTCACTTCTGTAAATCCTTCAATCCTATCCAATTTGTTCTTATGGGGGGATGTTAGGATATTTAGACACTTAAGAGTTAGTTAAGATCAACTTGGTTTAAAAGTGTGTTTCTTTAGCATGCATTTGTAGTTAGGTAATCCGATGGTCACAATATGTTCTCAACATAGAGTGATCTAAAGGCTCATATTATCCTCGATCTTAATGGCTACATTGATCTATGGCTTGACACCCGATTGGTCCATGATCTCTATTTAAAGAGAATGGAGGGTCATTTGCCAATGATCGATTGTGAGAAACTCTCTTGTAACTCTCTTGCAATTTTTTTTTTCTTTTGCATTAATAAATTTCTTCAAGTGACCACGTTGGTTGAGGCCATGGATGTTTCCCCGCATGGGTTTTACCACATAAAGCCATCGGTGTGTTGATATTTGATCTAGTTGTGTGAGTGGTTAATAAAGGTATTGATCCTCTATTTGAATACTTGTGTTGTTGAACACTATGTGGCCTAACCTAGTGTTAGTGCACTATGTTAATGATTAAGAAAAACTTTTACTAACTAAATTTTAATAGTAATGTTAGTTTGTTTCAAACACATTATGTAAATATGCATCAATACGTAACATTAATATATCAAAATTTAGTATTACAATAAATTGAATAAAATAATATAAGTAATAACATTTCATTTAACTTAATATCTTATAATAAACAAACATATTAGGAAAGCATCTCTCCATTTTTTTTTAGAATAGAAATAAATGCTAAAAAAATTAATTCCTTATCATTTTTTTGAGCTCCAATAGACCAAAGCTGATGTTAGTGGACAATAACCATCATTATCATCATAATCATCATATGTATATAAAAAAATGGAATGAACTTAATATGAAATGACACTATTCTAAGTCCATCTTAACCCTAGATCTATCAGAGCATCGAGAGAGATCGAATACCTAGAAGCACAAGCCTTTCCCCAATTTTTTTCATTTTAAAAAGAGTTCACTTCCAAAGATCTAATATCTTTCCACAATTCGAAGATGTGATTTAAGATGGATCTTTGAGCCAAGATGCACATTATACAAGGCATTATGAGGGAAATGTGTAATGTAACAAAAAATGTAACATTTTTTTCTACCTTCACATACATTGAGGACAATTTAGATCCAAACTAAGAGGATATTCAAAGGCCATGGCCGCTTGGAACAACAGAAACAACATATTTGGATGGTGAAACCACACTTTTTGGCAAGATACAAGATGTCAAGATTGTTTTCACGTTTACATTGTGAGGGAAAAATATCGCTTTTGTTATCATCAATGCCTTGGTGTATATTTTTTTCCTTCACATTAATGTGTTATCTTTGCTTTCAAGGGGAACACAATGTGAATGTATTTAAGTATCTTAATCTCTACTATCAATTAGTAACTAGATGAGCCCAAAGGTTGTTTTGAGCCACCACAATTATTCACCTATTTTTGCATAAATATTTTCAATAAGAGGAAATGAATAAATTCAACTTTCGACACCAATTTAAGTTTCTCCTTGTGTGGTTTTCCTTTGTATTTAGTGCATCAAATTTATTGTAATGTGGATATACATGTGATAAGCCATCACCTATCTCATTATGTCGTATTAAGTTTATTTATTTATTTTCAATCATTGAGGTGATGAGTCTGCAATTATGATTCCTTTATTTCAATAAAAAAAGTTATAAATGTTAAATATGTGGAGTGATACACAATTGTAACACAAGTTTCTTTCTTAAGTGCATCGCATTTATTTTCCTTTACAATGATATATCTATAGAAAATACCAAAAATATAAGCACTACCAGTTCATCCAAAGAAAGGGAAGTTGAAAGCCACATTATAAGTTTATGTTCTCAATTCAACAAGTTGGCAGGTGTATTAAGCATGAAAATCTTACACTTGGGAACACACCCAACAAACAAACAATAAAAACAACAAAGGCTAGGAATGCACAAATAATTAAAGTTGTTATTGATGTCAATTTACTTAAATGGGAAACAAAAAGAGTTGAAGAAGTAATATTTTCATCCATAACAATAAGTAGAAGAGGGTGGTGATCAAATATTGTTCGTATTGATTGGTTAGTTAAAAAGTAGTCTCTTAAAAAGCAATGTTTAGACATGAAAAAATTTTAAAATGGTTGGTCGACATAGATAATTATCTAGGTGAAATCTATCTTGAACATGAGGGTGTCATCGCCTTGATGGAGAACCAATAAATCATTTGAACTTTGTTATGGAGTAGAGCAACATAGTGTCTTTTGATCGTTGCACAATAAATGTTGGATACAACCTGTACCTAGGTCCAGTATCTAGAAAAATAGTGAGCGTCACAACTAGTTACCTAAATGCCTTGAGTGATGGAGGTGGACCCATATGTGGTCTTCAAAAAATTATAGTCATCTTGTAAAAAAATTTGTCTGAGTCAAAGGGAGATAAAGCCTTATTTATGTTAGGGTGGAGTGTAAGAATAGCAACATGAAAATAAGTGAGCAAGGATCAAAATTAACAACTAGGTAGCCTAACCTAGTGTTAGTGCATTATGTTAATAATGAAGAAAAGGTTTTACAAACTAAATTTTAAGAAAAAATATTTCCTAACTAAATTTTAATAGTAATGTTAGTTTGCTTCAAACACATTATATAACATAGTGTGAGGAAGATGTGTCATGTATCAATACGTAACATTAACATACCAAAATTTAATATTACAATACATTGAATAAAATGATAAAAATAATAACATTTAATTTAACTTAATATCTTTTAATAAGCAAACATATTAGGAAACTATCTCTCCAATATTTTCGAGCATAGAAATAAATGCTAAAAAAACATTCCTTGTCATTTTTTTAAGTTACGATAGGCCAAAGTGGATCTTAGTGGACAATAACAACCATCATTATCAGCATCATCATATGTATATAAAACAATGGCATGAACTTAAAATAAAATGACACTAGTCTAGATCCATCTTAACCCTAGATCTATCAAAGCATCGAGAGAGATCAAATACCGAGAAGCAGAAACCTTTCCTCAATTTTTTGCATTCTAAAAAGTGTTCACTTCCAAAGATCTAATCTCTGTAGACAATTAATATATGTGCGTTAAGATGGATCTTTGAGCCGAGATGCACATTATACAAGACATTATGAGGGAAATGTGTGATGTTAGAATATGTCAGCTAACAAATAATAGTAATAATAATAATAAATTAATAAAATTAATATTTAAATCGATGTATTATCTTTACAATAAAAAAATAATTGTGTGTGTGTGTGTGTGTGTGTAAATATAAAAATGACATGAATTTAGCCTAATGAGCTAACTTGAGTAATTAAATGCTTTGAGCTTCATCCAAGGGTCTCAAGATTAATCCACTAGGCTAGTTTCCTTTGTCACATGCATCACTTCATGTCCCTACTAATTCAAGATTTACAAGCTAACTTGAGTAATTAAATGCTTTTAGCTTCATCCAAGGGTCTCAAGATTGGTCCACTACGCTAGTTTCATTTGTCTCGTGCATCACTTCATGTCCCTATGAATTCAAGATTTACACTATGCACCATTTGTGAAATGCCAAGAAGTACTTGATATATGAGATTTTCCCAACTTGGAAAAAAAATAATGAGATGAATTTAAAATGAAACAAGTGTTGCATGGCAGCGTAGTCTCTGCTAGGTTGGGATGGGAGTAAATGCGACCTAGTATAGACACGTGGCTAGAAAGTTGAAATACATGTGGTTTGCATGCAGAACATAGTATTCACAAATTAGTTCTTCCTGGAAAATATAAAAAATTATCAACATTTGAAAGGTTGTTGGACACAAAAAATTTCGCATTATTGAATTAGTTATATTTAAAACAAGGGTTCCTGGACACAAAAGAAATTGAAATTTATGAAATTATAGGTTCCTGGAGAGCATAAACTATACATACCAAAAATGTAATTTTATAAAGTAGATATTTAGTTTTATACATACGAAATATGTACTTTTATAATGGATCAYGAGTTGTCGGGCTTGTGGGATCAAAATTGGGCCTCTGATGTTCTCTGCGATAGAGAAATTGAGAAGTGGAGTTGCAGAATATAGAAATTTATCAGAAAGTAATGAATTATACATACGAAATATGTACCTTTACTAAATTAGATATTTAGTTTTATACATACAAAATTTGTACTTTTATAAAGTATGGGGACAAGATTTTATAGAGCATGCACAGAGCCCTCATTGGATACTTAGCCGGTTTTGGATCGCGGGTTCTCAGGCTGGCGGGCTCAAAATTGGGCCTCTGATGTTTCGTGCCCTACAAATAGCACCAACAGTTCTGTGATATACAAAATGAGATGTGGAGTTGTGGACTATACAAATTTACCAGAAATTAATAATCTCTGTTACATATCTGTGGAAATTACATGAAGATTTAAAAGCATATAATAGAATAGTAATAACGTGTGTTACATTTAGTTTTCTTTAAAACTAAGGTTTTTCTTGGACAAAAAAAATATAACATTGTCGGATTAGTTTTCTTTGCACACGTTTTATAGAGCATGCACGGAGCCCTCATTCCATACTTAGGCAGTTTTTGGATCGCGGGTTCTCGGGCTGGCGGGCTCAAAAATGGGCCTCTATTGTTCTGTGCCCTAGAAATAGCACCGAGAGTTCCGCGACATACAAATTGAGAAGTGAACTTGCGAACTATAGAAACTTATTATAAAATAAATAATGTATGTTACATATCTCTGGAAATTACATCAACATTTAAAATCATACAATAGAATAGTAATAACATATGTTACATAGAATGGTTCTGAACATAGGAGAAATTGAAATCTATCAAAGTATAGGTTCTTGGACACCCAAAGAGTTAGCATACAATAGAATAGTAACAACATCGTTCAAGACAAAAAAATTAGCATACAATAGGACACAAGAAAAACAAGAAAGGTTCCTAGAAACCCAAAATTTAGTATACAATAAAGACATTGTCGAATCAGTTTTCTTTGGAATTTATCAAAAATGAATAATGTTTGTTACATGTTTCTGGAAATTTAAATGCGTTTGTTATATAGACTGGGATTGGGGCTCCTGCGGACCATAAAAAGAAATAAGTACAAGAATTAGGAACGTCGAAAGAAGAAGTGCGTGACGGTAGAGAGGAAGACCTGAAAAGAACAAATTGGAAGTTATGAGTCTTTGGTTACAGTTTTCTATTTAAAGAGGTCATAAGTGGATTGATATAGAAAACAAGATGACAGTATAGACTTACTATGAAGCCGATGTGTTTTTGTTGTTGTCGTTGATGGTCAGTGGAGTCATGTTGATCAGTTGTTGCCCTTCCTGGACGAGGTTGTCCATTCTTTGTTGGAACCATTCTTCGATGTGGCTTTTCATGGGGGTGTTGATATTATGGTAGATGTGGGAGGTATTTACCTCCACGTGTAAACCTGACAAGGATAGAATACTCCGAGAAACAAGAAGAAACCCTAATGAGATGGTTAATAACCCTAGAAGACTTGTCAGCTCAAGAAGATAATTTATATTAGGTTATTAGCCTCCAAGAGAAGAAGTCGGCCAGAAATAATATTATATATTGAACAGACAGATACCCAGAATGAGAAGTCGGCCCTGGCAGTTAGCTAGAATTAGTGTAAATACAGGAGGTCAGTTCTCATTCTGGAAGGCAGTCTCAGAATTGCAGAGCAGCACTTGTGCGCACTGCAGTTGCCCAGTTTCTGCGCAGGTTTGGAGGAGAGTTGTCATTGCAGCTGCTGCAGCTAGAAGTTACGCTTGGACTATCGCTTGGCTAGGGTTTGGACTATCTGATCAGCTCTTTGTGATGCACTATCCTTGGGGAAAGGTGTGCTACCCTTTGTTTGGCTATCTAGCCTAGGGTTTGCTTCCAAAGTGATTCTCTGTCAAGGTTAAGGTGCTCAGAGGGTGGCTTCAGCCTATGGTTGGGTGACAAGGGTATTGTCAATGGTAAAATGAGCACATATCTTTCATATTCTAACAGGGGGCTCTATTGATTTCATCCCGGATTTCTATGTCGTAAAGGTCATTTTCTAATTTCCTTAGATCCATTGAAATACTATGCAGACTCTGTTCAATTTCTTCATTGTGTGTCACATATTCCAGTACCCAGCGCTCGTACTCATCTAAACGATGTTCAACTATGCCATAAAACTTTTCAAAAGACAACCCCTTTAAAATATCAACTTGTTCCTGGAAGGCTTCTTTAGTGATTGACAAGGATTTTAGAATTAAGTTTGGATCTTTAACCTCGTTGGTAGTTCCGACTAAGTCCATCTGCAGCATGCTTGTGAATAAATCTTCATTTTATGATATGACTTATTTACATGATTTGACAATGAGCTCCAAGTTGTCAACTTTATTTTGCCAACATGCTTTTACTTTTTTGGTCCACTTTGGGGAGGGGAGTTTCTCTTGTCTTCTTTTCAGTTCTAATGTGTTGATGGCATAGTTGGCAAAAGGGGTCGGTAACTGATCACATAAATGTTGTTCATTTCTTAAATTCGCCTCCAAATGTTGCAAGAAATCATTGGCCTTCTTTCCGAAGGAAACTAAATTTTGTGATGTTTCCCAGGCTTCAGTAAGTAGTTTCATTATTTTGTTGGTGTTATTCTCTACAAGGGCTCTAGAGCATGCAAGGAGGGTAGAGTATTCTTTCATCTTGGTTGCAGTGGTATCAGGCACGATTTTTGCCAAAGCACTAGAAAATTCGGGGGTTGCAATGAAAGCCTGCTCATATTCGTTGAGGCGATCTTTCAGATTGGCATTTTCCGTCTCAATTCCTCTAATGGAATCACAAATAATTTCACCGGTTACTTGGTGAAATGAGGAGATTTGAGACGGCCGCATTTCCCTAAAGTTAATCTTTGTGCGAGATTTGTCTTTCCTGTTTGTTACATATTTCTTTTCAATGACCATTCTTTTAGATTGGCTGTCAAAAATAGCGCTCTGGATGACGAAGGATTCATCTATGTCAAAAAAGTCGGTCTTAGATATTTCCACCGCGAATGACCCAATTTTTTGCATGTGCTCAGTGTCAATTTCAAGTTGCAGTTTTCCACTTTAAATTTCGGGTTCCTCTGCCTGCCCTGCATTATTTTTCTCTTCTTCTCCAGTGGAATTTTGTGAGAACTATCAATATTTATGCGAGGAGGGTTCTTATCTCCTCCTCCGTTCAAATATTTTTGGGTTGCTTTCTTACTGGGGTGTACCATCAAAGCGATGCTCCATGATGTCGTGCTCTTGGGAGTGCTGGCAGGGGACTGGGTACTCTTCTCACTGGATACTTTTCCATGTTGTCTGTACAATTCAGTCACGCTTTGCAATGTCTCTGCGTCACAATCGAAAAAAGAAGGATTGTTATCGACATTGTCCCTATCTTGGTTCAGGTGTCTATGGATAAAAGAGGTGTTAAAGCCAACACCCAGTAAATGTTCTCGAAAAATTCCATTAGGGTCGAACACTTTTATCCTTTCAGCGTATGTTAGGTTCAATTTCTTGAAATGGGCGGCAAACTCATCAATCTTGTTGATGTTTCTACACACAAAGTCTCCGACTTTCCAGGGCAGATGAGTGAACTGTTTTTTTTTTCTTGTCATGGAAAAAATGCAACCAGTGGTTGTATTGCCTTGTTATTTCTGCAACAAACATCTTGTCCGTGATGTGGCATGGAAGGAAGGCAGGATTTTCCTTAGAGCCAAAAACCATGAGGACACTGTGATTTTCCTCTTGCTCAATTGTGCCCTTCCTGTTCAAAAACTTGGTTGCATGGCCAGACATTCGTGAAGCATCCTTGCCTAATAGTAAATCTTTGAAAATTGGGACAAAGCCATTAAAAACTTCATAAAAACAATGGGAGGCCTTGTGCCTCCACAGGGCCTCGTACAAGAATTTTATTGGGTCGAATCCACAGTTTATTTTATTGGAAAGAGAAAGTTTTGGAAACGGGCAGCGATGCACAATTACGAAAATTAAGTAGGATGACATATAAAATTTATTCGATTCTTTGAATCGTGACAACTGGGAATAGATCTCAATGGAAATTAGCTTCCCCCAATCGAAAATGTATTGTTCCTTGCCTTTGAAATACAAAATATAAATAATTATATGGGAAATGCTTGTCGTGGATGTCGGTCTCGTTATTCTTGTAAACAGCCAAGCAATTTCCCGGAATGGATTTCTAAAGGAACTTACCTACAACCTTGTGATATCTTCAGGCATTGTTGTCGAGTCTTCGAGGAAGTCGGCTAAGATTTCCATCCTGTTATCATGTTTTTTTAGAAACTATTTGCAGTCTTGTCCTCTGAACGTCAATGTTGGCTTTGGCAATTTTAACATCTCGTGAAAGACCTTAGATGACAAAGAAACAGGGGAATGATAGTGCAGTGGAATAATTCTTTGGCCTGGAATATATTTTTCGGCACACCAAGAGACCACCTCCTTATAGTCAAAAACCTCAGGGACGCAACCTGCACGAGCAATTCCAGAGGTCCAAATCACTTCGTTCTAGGCGGAATGGGATGAATAGTAAAAGTATGCCCTGGACCACTGGAAGTTATGGTCCTCGTGTGCGAACATATTTATTGTATCTCCACAAAACTGTTGTTGACCTGCTGCCATAAGTCTACAAGAACATTTGTTTTCTCCAGATGATGAATGAAATGAAAAGTTGGAAAGGATAATATAACCCTGCGCAAATTTTGGTCCAAAGCATGTGAATGGGAGATGTCCTCGAGACTTTCGTCGATTAATGACAATTTGGACGGTTGTTGCATGATGCGTTGTTAACATTAAAAACTAGTAATTGCATACATAGAAAATGCGAACATTGCGGATATTGCAATCACTAATTAAGCATTGTAGATTTCTTGAGTCGCCCAACACTACAATGCGTGTTCGAGATGAACATTTGGAAGGGACAAAATAACTCTCTGCACATCTTGGTTTAATGCGTAATAATAGGAGATCTCCTCAAGCGTTTCGCCCATTAATGACAATGTTGACGGTTCCTGCATGGTTAGCTATTAGCATGAAAGGTTTCTAATTGCATAGTAAGAAAGCACGGAGGTCGCGGGCATGGGAAAAAAACAGCTACAAAATAGGGTTGCAAGGTACAATTGTTGACGGTGAGGGCGTGAGGGTCAAATTGTATGTATCGGAACCTTTTGATTGCAATGCGTATAACAGCGAAGAGGGTATAGTAGGACAGTCGAAAGGACAGGAAGTTCGTGGGGATGGAAGGCAGCGAGAGATACTTTCAAACATTTGTGAGTCGTGGTAGAGTGAAGAGTGAACGATGTCAGAATCCGGTA
>ML791726.1:133039-175052 GCA_009831015.1 Picea engelmannii | reverse complement strand
TACAATTTGATACACTTGCCAAATCTGTGTTGTTGGAAGAAACTATATACTTAAACGAAGAACTATTTTGCACGCGACCTCAAAATCCATTACAATTCCCAGCAAGAAAACAAAGAAGTTCAACAAACAAATCTTCAGGCAGCCTTTCCAACCAACCAAAGCATCGAACACGGCGAGAACATCAACTAGAACATACTTGTTCTTTTTTTTTCGTCCTCTCTGAGTTTCTCTTGTATAACACAGTTTTTTTTACTCAAACCTCACGTCACATAAAGCCAGTGTCTCTTCTTTCATCTGCCCCTTAATCGCATCTCTAAGTTGTCTTACATATCCATGACCAGGAACATTAGAACGAAGGCACCCTAAAGCGCAACTCTTTGATGATAGAGAGAAATGGCAATAAGTATTTAAAAGCAACGTTGGATGATCTTCCATAGATTTTGTGTTGATTCATTTTAATAACGGATGTTCTCGATATTTTCGCTTATTAATGCCAATCTTTTCGAATATGTACACTAAATAGTGACTACCAGCATGTATTAAAATTCTCATATCCGAGCAGATTCTCAAATCTGACATCTAAGATATGCACAATATTAAAGAGGAACATGACCTCAAGGCCTCTATGGGTAACACGTTCATGAACTATGCTGAAGCTTTTAAGAAAACTAAAACTGCACAAGCCAAAAAAAAAAAAAAAAAAATATTTTCGCAAATTCAAAATGCAAACAAAAAGAAATTACCAGATCCCATAATATTTGTCTGTCTATTCATTTTAATGGGAGATGTACTCGAGCTTTCTAGTTATTAAAGCCCATCTTTTCGAACCTGTCTAGTCAGTTCTGACTTTTGAAAGCATATTTAATGTGTATTGGAAAGCGGTGAAGGTAGCGGGGATGAATCCCTATGTAATAAACGGTACTACTATTTTTCTGTCTTTTTCTCCACGAGCATATGTAAATCGTACGTAAAGAAAAGCATTTCGAGAATGCTAATTTTTTGAACATGAACCCTTGGAATTCAAATAGTCTGCAAGTCTGATTGTCAATTTGTATATCGCAGAACTCTTCGTGTTATTTGTAGAACACGGAACAACAGACGTCGAATTTAAAGTCTGCCACCCCGAGAACCTGCAATCCAAAAAATGCTTACTATTTTTTTTGGTGTGTTTTTGTCCACCAACGTATGTAAAACGTACGTAAACTAAATTATTTCGAGAATTCTAAATTTTTTGGACACGAGGCCCTTAAAATTCAAATAGTTCGCAAGTCCAATTGTCAATTTGTATATCGCGAACTCTCCGATTGTCAATTTTCAGCCGGCTACCCCGAGAACCCACGATGCAAAAACTGGCTAAGTATGGGATGATGGCTCTGTGCATGCTTTATATAGTTTATAAAATTACATATCTCCTATGTTTAATTTATATTGTCCAGGAAACCTATAATTTCATAAATTTCAATCTCATGTCCAAGAGCTCTTCTTTTAAAGAAAACTAATTCGAGAATGCTAATGTATATACCGAACATGACCTTGTGGAACTATCTGTGCTATTTGCAGGGCACGAAACAACAGAAGCCCAATTTTCAGCCCGACACTCCGAGAACCCAGGATCATTAACTTATGTTATCCAGGAAACCTATAATTTCATAAATTGCATTTGCTTCTGTCTAATAGCCTTTATTTTAAAGAAAAGTAATTCAAGAAAGCTAATGTATACACCGAACACGACCTGTCATAGTTCTATAGAAACTATCCGTGAAGCCGCATCCATAAAACTGGCTAAGTATGCAACCGAACGACGGTCGATCGAAATGACCACAGAAATGCGAGAAACTATAGTCTGAAACGCAGTTTACAAAAGGAAAATAAAAGGGAGAGAACAGATATATCTCCCACACAGCAAAATGCACTCTCACAACTATGAAACCATAGCAAGACAGAATCCATGGAAAAAACATCGGCAGCTATGAAATATACTGAGGCCGACAAACTCCGCTTCAACACGTAAAAGATGCAATTTACATCACTTCAAATTTTTTAGTCTGTTATTTTATCTTAATAGTATTTATTCTATGCAAACTCCACTGCAAAAAAAAAGTAACCAGAGATCCAACTGCAAATGTAGCATCCCAACATTGCAAACCCTGGGCAAACAAGAACAAACAGCAAATAAGAATCCAAGTGCAGGCGCAAGACCAGAACCCTACAAACAAGGCCCAACTGCAAGCACAGGACCGAAACCCTACAAAGTCGAATCAAGCAACAATAAACAACATACAGCGAAGAAAGAAGCAAGCGGAAACCACTCCCCCAGGAACAATGTTCCAATTGCAATTGCAGAAACCGAAACGTGAAAACTGCAACAACACGAACAGGCAAGCAAGAACAACAAGAACATGCAAATAACAAATCAGTTCCATGCAAAAAACAAGCATGGACCAATGAACCAGCAATGTCGCTGAAGCATATAAATTTTAAAAACGGAAGAAAATGTCTTGTAACAAACCTGTTAAGTAAACATTCAACACTACCAAACCTATTAGGTAAACATTTAAGTCTGTCAGAAATGCTCTGTATACATTTAAGAAAGAAATTCAATGTGGCAAGTCTCTGACGTATCCCAAAAAAAATATTATATTTTTAGTGACAATAGTTCCAACACCAGATAATGTATTGGAAAGCCAAACTTTCGATATGCCACCATATCAAACATTGCCATAAATTTAACTAGCATAAAATGTTAAACCAAACATTCGAATTAATGCTAGCATTAATCCACCTTCGACGAATGCCAATATACGATCAAATACTTTGAATATGCCAATATATGTAACATTGGGAATAGAAAAACCGACAATAAGACCTCCAATCCCTTGTCCAATCAGATCATGACAAATATGGTACTTTTTTTTATATAAAAATCGATGTTTTTAGTTCCTTGGTTCCAACAATAGTTAATATGGAAATATTTGTGGTCAAAGGACAAACTAATATGAAATCAACGATTTATCGATCTCTATAGTCCCTCTATGCCTACGACAAAGACTAATAACATCAACTAAATCCATCTTAACCCTAAATTTATCAAATGTCAAAATGGATCAAATCCCTAAAAGTGCAAACATTTTCCTTAATTTTTTCCACTAGAAAAAAATGCACTCATGAAATTTAAAATAAAATAAACCTGCACTAATCATTATAAAAATTTAATAAATCAAATCCTAAACTACTAAACACATAAACCAAAATATATTAACCATAATGTTAAGGAATATATGTATCAAAATGTTATGGATATAATAGTGGAAAATGTAGTAGTAGGTGTTAATATATATATATATATATATATATATATATATATATTCCTTAACACCTACTACTACATTTTCCACTACTATATCCATAACATTTTGTTATCATAGAGTGTGTACTTTGCATACACAAGTGTAATTCTTGGAGTGCAATTTTTCATGAACATTAAACAATCGCTAGTGGATCCATTTAGCGACCCATCTGAAGATTTATACATTGTAAGGCTCCATAAAAATCATACAAACCAATACTATGAAAATAATTGATTCAATTGTTATAATTCAAATTTTATAATAGATTAGATTGTTATAATATATTCAAATTTCATAATAGATTCGATCGCTATACTATATTCAAATTTCATAATAACTGTTCTATTTCCTACTGCTTTAAAGGTGGCATTTTACATATACCAAGTTATTCTATGGCAACTAATTGAATTACTTCCATTTGGATCAAGACCCCTCAAGTTCATTGAAGAGACAAAATTCCTACCATTTATCAACTTCGAATATACTCAAAACGAGGTATTTTTTATTTGACGGGGAGAGCATTGATGCTTAAAAATGTTCTGTAGCCCTTCACACAATCACTTGAAACACTATAAATTAAAGAATTTACGCTTACATTCAGTCCCATTTAAAGTCGGCTTCCATAAACTTGAACTTTGAAATAAACAAAATATAGAAATAAACTCGTACCATTTTTTCAACTCCAAAAACACTTGAAAACGAGGTAAATTTGATTTGACAAGGAAAGCATTGATGCTTCAAAATGTTCAGTAATTCTTCACACGATCACTTAAAACACTATAAAATTAAAGAATGTACACTTGCATTCATTCGCCTTTAGAGTTAACTTCAATAAACTTGAACTTTGAAAAAACAAAATAAAAATATGGTTCATATTTTAAAAAAATTAATAAAGTAATATATCATATAATTAAAAATATATATTATAATATAATCAATTACGGCTAAATATGCTAAATCAGTATAGAATGTTTTGGGCTATTCAATAAATAATAATAAGAGTATGTTAACAAATAATTATAGGAATATGTTAATAAGTGGACAAATATTTTTTAATGAAATTTTTCTACCAAATCTAATAGAAATTTTGTGGGAAATCATAGTTCCACCAAATTGATAAAATCTTTAACCATGGAACTTTGTGCATTGGAATTTTGACACATTTTAAATTGACACAGCTCACCAGAATATGGAAAAAAAAAATGAGTAAAATCAAAAGGAAACTTTATTTTGTCTTAAAAATGAACATTGAGTTTGTCCACTTCTTAACTCAATCCATAATAATATATCACAAGGAATTGTCAATTGGGTGTAACTTGAGTGGCTGAGAGGAAAGTTGTTATCCTCCCCCACCTAGGTTCAAAATTCAAATCCCACTTTGTGACATGCTTGCTCTCTTCGTGAACCAATTGTTCACTGTTGACCTGGCCATGAGTCCTGAAAAATACCAGTTTACCTTGGATATCATCCTCAGAATTAAGGGAAGTAGCCAATGGACTCCCAGAAACTACATTATATCGGGAGTATATATATAATGAAGAATTAGTACAGACATGGACATACAAGTCCATTTTACAACTCCCTAATGCAATGAATAAATAGCTAATAATGTAAATATCTAAAACTCATGCCAAAGATAAATGTCTAGGTGGTATCATCAATCTTCATCACATTTTAGTATTTACAACTCCCTAATGCAATGAAGAAAAAGCTAATAATATAAATATCTAAAACTCATGCCAAAGATAAATGTCTAGGTGGTACCATCAATCTTAATCACAGCATGAGTCTCCAAATATTTTTCAGCCTAGTCATTGTCAACTGATTAAAGTTCTTAACACGCCGATCTGTGAGGTCTGCATAAACACAAACTAAACGTTTCACTCTTAAGTGCCAACCAGCCATTTAAGACTACGCCTAACAGTCATTAAGGGTGTTCGGCCTATATGAGCTATTTTAGTTGCTTATGTTTTGTTATTTAATTTTCCACGGGAGTGGCATTGAGCACTAAAGCAATTACAATCCCATTAACAAATTATTAGTGGACTATTTAGGATACAAAAATATCAAGTGTAGACTCAACTTTGCTACTTATTCATTCAGAAACCCTTTCTAACCCCTTGTATTTTCTCCTACTGCATCCTTTCTATGGTTTTGGTAAGAGAGGATAATTGTCTGCAACACTGCACATTACTATGCAGAGGTCAAAATGAAATTATAACATTAAGTATAGACTCAACTTTGCTTCATTCAACCACCTTTTCTAAATCCTTAATTTTTCTCCCGCTGCATCCTTTCTTTGTTTTGGGGAGAGAGAATAATTGTTTGCAATACTGCACATTACTATGCAGATATCAAAATGAAATTATAAACTGCCAGTACAGTTTAAATTAGCACAGAAAATCTGGAGAAACAAAAAAAGGTGGATAGAATATGGATGTAAGAAAGACTTGGCAGAGCAATTAAAACATAAAGCTCACAAATTCAAGAATTGTATTCAGCTTATTACTTATGTCTCCAAATTCCCTTGTCACATTTGGTGCTGATCGTGAAAAAGAAACCATAAACAACAAACACAGTGAGAGATCTTGGTGTATACGTTAAATGCACTTATAGATTGACAGCCTAATAGGACTTCCAAATAGTATCTGCATAAAACGTTTTGACAGAACATGACACGTCTAAAGTTGTTGCCTGGATCAGAAGTTATTACTATTATAGAACTTCTGCAGAAAATCTGAACCTCCACTACTGACAGCACCTACGTTTGATGGTATTAACCCTCCTTGAGCAATAACATATTGGCCTAATATGTGATGCCGCTGCTTTGAATGATCAAGACAGTTCCGTAGTTCTTCATCCCCTTTGATAATAAGCATGTCAATAACCTGTTTTAACATCAAAGAATTCAGTGCCATAATTGATTTCAACAGCATTCCAGTTATGAGAATATCTTCAAAAGCTCAAACAGAGAGCATTAAGATAAGGCAAACAACCATGATAGCCTCTGCAATACTTGTCATGCAATTAAATGTTTTCAAGTTAGAAATAAAGTAGAATGTATATTAATTATGAAAGAAAACTCAACTTCAATGTGTATCACATCGTGAATGGTAAATGGATCATAACAGTTGGAAGCACACCTAGATGTAATTCAATCATGTCCCACACAATAAGCAAACCATTACTATTATGGGAAGAATACACATGATGAGATAGCTAGTATATTAGCTTCTCCCTCGAGGCCTAGATGCAATGAGAACCAACATTTTTCCATACTAAGTTACATTATAAACTCTTTTACATGCTGTCCCACAATTTATTTGCGAACATCTAGAATGAAAGATAATGGGTATTCTAATCATGTATCCATTGTGTTTGAGCTGAAAAACGGCAGAGCAACAAGAGGGGAGCAAATAGAGGAGAGGCTGATTTACCATATCAGGAATCAGCCACCTAGCAACAACACAGACAAAAAACGTGCAGAGTTCAGCAGTGGTGTTTCCCATCACTAGCTAAATTTGCCCATGGTAAGATGCTCCATGTAGTAATGCATGAAACAAACATAGTCCCAGAGAAGTCAAAACTTGTAAAAACTGGGTTGCAAGGAACAGAGGAGAGGCTGATTTACCATATCAGGAATCAGCCACCTAGCAACAAAACAGACAAAAAATATGCAGTGTTCAGCAGTGTTGTTTCCCATCACTAGCTAAATTTTCCCATAGTAAGATGCTCCATGTAGTAATGCATGCAACAAACATAGTCCCAGAGAAGTCAAAACTTGTGAAAACTGGGTTGCAAGGAACACACAACAATAAGAATAGCAATTGAAACAGCAGAAAGTATTTAGCATTCAGTAGAGCAATCAAATAACCTGATAACTCTAAACATAATCACAAAGAATCTGAAATTCATTGAACATTGCCAATTAAAGTCAAATATTTGAATTTCTAACCAAATTGTATATAAATGGGAAATGATAGCATCTTCTTAAACATGCTGCTATTTTACATACACTGATAAAAGGAGAAAAACACAAGCAAACGCGTCATAGATGTTGTATTACAATTCTCACCAATGTCCTTAGCAAAGAAAGAGGAATAAGATGATGCAAAATAACGAATTTATACACTTCATATTGAAGAATAAAGTGCAGAGGTGGTTCTGCTCAATCCCTCACTGCTCTCAAATTTATTATTCAAATTCTACTCTCTTTAACATAACAAATAAAGGTGAAAAGATGCTAAAAAATGAGACCCTAATGCAGGTTTTTCTATGGTAGCAAAAAACAGTTCCTAGCCAAAAACAATAGCTTGAATGTTACTTCTAGCAAGATTTTTTCACACAGACCATTTATTTTGGGAAGGGCAGTAGTCAACATTGACCACAGACACCAAATTCTACCATTTTTTAATCTATGACATTAAAGCTGGATGGCAGAACTTTCAGGATTCAAGCAATTGACACACTTTTCCCTCATCCAAATCAGCTTGATGAGTTTTATTTACAGTCCTCTTTGTATGTTGGCAGTGGTGTTCATAGCTTGGCATAAACTTACGGCCCTGGCACTTTCAACCAAAATTATTGCCATTTACTACCCCCTTTTCTGGCTCCACAAATTTTCCTTTTTCTGAACATGACTGTTAAGGATTTTTCAACATCATTAACTTTACAGATTGCTTTATAGGTTATGACACGGAGGATCCCTGGAAGTGGATTTCCCTATGACAGACCTGATGGAGTTAATGTCATTTTGTAATTGAAATGATAAATTTTTAAGTCCTAATTATATTTGTCCACTAGTCATGTAGATTTGATTTTCCACAAATGCCCATGTGAAAGGGATGCATTCAAAATCCTTTTCTACTATGGCTGCATGCAAAGCACAACTGGATTCATTTTCTTTCTTGTAAATTGGACATACATTTATGATTTCAGGGATATCTAAAAATGTTCTATAATAATGCCCATTAGGGTTAGAACCAATGTAATACCATTCAAAATATTTATTTGAATATATATTTTTCCCTCAATGAGGCAAATACATGAATTAGTTGTTCTTGTATCGAAACTTACAATTGTTTTATATTTGCATTTTATTCTTGTTCTTCCTTGGTCATGCTATAGGGCTTGGGCTCTCAGAATCTGTCCTGAAGAGGAACAGTATCTTGGTACCATATTGCATTCCTTAGCAACATAGCATTATCTGGCTGCATTTAGTATTACAACATTGTTGGATGATCACTTGAAACTGGACTCGATAAAGCCATTACTCTGAAACATTGTTTGTAACTGATTATATTCAAGATTGCCGTACTGTGGATGCATTTTGTAATTTGTGATCTATCTGATTGTAGTTATCTCATGGTTGCTATCCCTGTGATTTTGTACATAGTTGGCTGGATTAAAAGCAAACTACGGAATATTCAATTGAAGAGGCATCAGATTATGACTTTGATCTGGTCAAAACCAACATATATCGATTGTATCTTTATTACTTATGCCAGATATTGACAATATATAGCATTACTTGTTCATTCCTTTTGCATTCATGATTCATCCACTGCTGCTCTTGACATGTCATTAGAACCACATGACCTGTCAAAGGTGTTACTATGCTGCATTCATCTCTGAAATAATTCCCCTTAGCTGCTCCATTCACATCTGAAACAGCTACATATGTCTACTGATTTTCCCTATTTTGGACTACACATCAAATTTGTCGTATGTCAAGTCTTCCCTGACCTTTACCATCACTGTTGTCCTTCCTTGATGACATTGACAGCATTTTTGGTGCCATTATGACCAGCATCTTGCATCATCATCACCACATCTCTAAAGCCATGTAAAGTGCTCAGTTTTATTCATCAACCAAAATGTTGTTTGACTGTAAATCTTCTTCCCCTTGGAATGAGTTGCAAACACTTTCTATATTCTGCATAACAATAGTTCTATATTTGTCTTTCCTGATAATTACCCAAGTTCCTCCATTGCTATACTTCAAAATCAACATTTTTCATTTTTTGCTGAGCTGTTTTTTATCAACAAAAGAGGGAAGCCTCTCAGAGCTGCAATTTCTTCTTCTGGCATTGCTTCCAAGCCATTTTTCACATTCAGAAGCATTATTACTTGCTCATATTTCTCATATCATTTGCAAATTTGCAATTGTAGTCGTAGATGATGGTGGAGAGAAAAAATAGAGAATGGATTTAATTATTAATGCTGTAGCTATACATCAACAAAGAATTCTGAATTTTAACTCCAGAATTTTACAAAGAAGAAATACCAGATGACTACAACACTTGAAGGCCACATATAAGTCTACCACCATCCAGCAAGGCATCTGCATAACCAGCTGTGGTGCTCTCTTTGTTCTCTAGGACAGTCACCTAGTTATATGTTGTGCCTTCAACTTCTTTTCATCTCCAAATCAGGGTCTCATCAATGCTCTATCAAACTGTTGTATCCCTCATTTTTAAGCAGAATTCCATCAAACCCACCTAAGCAGTCGTTCAACTCTATTAGATTGTCATCTCCTTACATTGAGATGGGATTTAGTTCGATCCACCTTGACAATCTATCAAGCTAAGCATTCCAACTCCTGTCCCATTTGCCTTCAGACTGTTACCAGCCACTCAAAACAGGTAGTCTTTACTGGTTTCATTGCCATCTTCCTTCTTTGTTTCACAAACTACAGGGGTAAATTCCAACATGCTTTCAAATAAATTTTCAAACTATTTTCCATCAGTTGTTGCAATGATTTGTAGTTCTCTGCTAGGTGGGAAACCAATAAATTTTGACCAGTATATTTCAAAAGTTTATGTTGGGCCTAATTTGATATGTGAAAATATTTCTGCTATATTTTTTTAGTCTCTGTTTCATAAAATTAACTTCAAGTAGTAAATATCTTCAAAATATGGGAAATGTTTTGTGGTTCCGTCCTAGGTGGGAAAACTGGCCATTAACTCTAAACATTGTAACCACAATATATTGAACCACTTTTTAAAGTTCCTTCTCGTGCCAGTAAAATTTTTAAAGCCTCTGTTTTATTATTTATAAAAGCAACTATAAGGACAAAAAATAAATAGTAATACCTCTGAAGTCTGAGATATTTTTGTCGACAACTTGTACCCCAGCATTTGCAACTTGGATGCAAGTGTGACTGAATGTCTGAGAACAATTGACCTTATTGGCTCTGCCAAAAACATGTGAGTATCACATCTTCTGCCCACAACAGCTCATGAAGGGTTGTTTTCACATCTCCATGTCACCAAATAGTATACAAGAACATCTTTTGGCATAGTTAGTTGTTTTTAACTACTGCACTATCTTTCATGTACACCCCAAATCAGTCTGGGCATGTCCATATCAGCCAAGATTAGCCTCGCCTGCCTCTGCCCTCTTGGCATCCATGCAGGCGTCTACCTAGAATCTAAGAATGGTGCTGCTTGTCACACATGAATGACATCGCAAGCATTTTCAAACCACTATGAAAATGTTATTTTAGCATAGGCAACGTTGTTTTTTCTTTGACATCTGAGAGGGCATCTTTCCACGTCTGATGGGCATCTAAAAACATTTCCCTTTTAGTGTTCTTCCTTCTTCACATCTATCATCTATGTGCATGTCATTCTAGTGTTTCCTCCTCTCCATGTCTCTGTTTTCGTGAGCCTGCTTCGGCCTCTGTCTGACATAAACAATGTACAGTGTGCCCTCATGATAGATCTTAAGATCTTGATGCCCTTCCTAGTGCTGTTTCATTTCCTCAAAGCCAGTGTCGCCGCTTTTTTACCACTGACTTCATCCTTATGCCCTCGTTTAAATTTTTAAACATTTCAAAACTTTTTCCCTTTCCAAATTTTATAAACAATTAAATATTTATGCCTTCGACCTTCTTACTTTATAAATTAGACTGACCCTTTGTTAACCCCTAGATTTTCACCCTTGAAAATCTTGATGGTTAAGAGCCAACATGCTCTATTTTGGCTGGCATTCAGAGATTTTCCCAGAGTTTAGCACCTATGCTTGTTAGAGGTTGGTTCCCATCAGAGACAGGTACATGATCGGTTTATGGTTGTTTTTGTTTCAGAGTTAGAGCTAGCTTGGTTTCCCATGCATTTGAGAGAGATGTTTATATACAGCAGGTATCCCTACTTTTTAGGAGACAGTGATTGAGAGACTCAGTTAACAGTTTTGAGCAGTTTTGAACATACAGGGTTGGTCCTTGCGTGATTCTGAGCTCGATGGCACTTTTCCGGGCAACATGCAAGAACTTTCTATTTTTAGCAGGTTGAACTCCATGCCTCGGATTGAGATTCTGAGTGTGCAGTAGTGATCCTTGAGACATTCTAAGTCTTTTGGACCTTTTCCAGATGACATGCATGATATTTCTATTTTTAGTAGGTGGAGCACCAAGGCTCACATGTCGATTTTGATCGCATATTTGGAATCCTCTCGAAAAATCGAATCCGATGAGTATGATATCATTGACATGCGAGCACATTCTATTTTTAGTAGTGTCTATTTTTAGACATTTGATACATGGCAGTGTTATCCTAGTCATCTTGGATGGACCTATTTTTAGCAGTTTTTATAAATAGCAGGGGTGGTTGACTCCAAAAGTGACAAGTGGCAAGGTCAAATCCCGACATTTGGCAAAGTTTCAGTGTGACACATGGCATCTACATGGAATTAATTAAAGGGGGGCACACTTTCCAAAGAAAAAGCATTAAAGTCAAAAAATTAATTAATTAAAGGAGACGCATGGGTGAGGTGGCAATCCCATTGAGATGATTGAGCCAATCAAGGCTTAATTTTATCACTAAATTTTCTCTCCTTCGTCATAACTCCACTTTCCATGTGGTAATTCCACTAAATTCCCTTTAAATTCCTCTTAAACGCTAAATCCCTAAAATTTGGGGCTTGAGCCAATCAAGTCTTAAATCATTCACTTAATTTTCTCTCACTCGTCATTAATTCACTTTCCATGCAAATTAATTTCATTAATTCCCCTTTAATTTCTCTTAAATGCTAAATCCCTAAAAAATATGGCGCATTCTACCTCTTTGGCTAACTCGTGTATATTTTGGCCAAATTTAACGTTTAAACATGCGTTTAATTCCTAATTTACTCCCCCATGTGTTAACTCTCCTATTCTTCACATGAGTTAACTCTCTCTCCCTTCCCCATGCGCTTCTCCTACTCCCTCTCCTTCTCTCATGCACCCTCATACTCTCTCTTGGTAAAGTGGGCCCTCTAGAGCTATATATTGGAGATCTCTACATGGATTATTGGTTGGATTTTTGCAGCAGCGGCATACACCTATTCTCTTTCTCTTCTCTTATTCTCTCTAGTCTAGCTACTTTCTCTTTGAACAAGGATAATCATTGTACCGGTTGTGGACTTGTCTATTGTAGCGCAATCAACCCTTTGGAAAGCCTATAATAAAGAAGTTTTGTGTTTGTTTCCAAACCTTCCTTCTTCTTGTTATTTTGTTTTATGTTTGCAATTAGATTAGGAGTTCATGCCATTTACTGTGGTATCTTACTATCTTTTAAGTGGTTTTTCTTCTTGTTTTCTTCTTTCTCTCTCGTGCTAACCCTGCGATCCCTCCAAGCAAACAAAAAATCTCTTTTTCCTAACATCTTGGCAGTTTTTACACGCTGTCCAAGACATATCAGCTGCTGTTTTTTGTCATTAATTGCAGAAAATCAGACTTCCGGACAGCAGCAAATTACTCTAGGGACTCCCCCTAAGGTTGGCATGCACCAACCCAAACGGAGAGGGGTCTAGCCCGTGACAATTTGGGGCTTTTCTCCTTGAACTAACACCTTCATCACTGTTTTTTCTGTTATATTAGCACAATTCGAGGGTGAAAAAGTGTGCTAACAACCTTTTAATTTATAATTAAATTGAACAAACTTAATGTATTTGCCTCCCCAATTTCGTCATGACCCCACCAACTCTGATCCTCTTTCCTCAATTACAGAGTCTCCTTTCTCAATCTTAGCAATCACAGGTACGTCCTCCAAAAGTTTTGACTCTAATATTCTCAAGCTCGGAAATCAGTATCACACACAGATACCATGTAAGATTTAAAAGTCACACATCAATAGTGACAATGGTGGAGAGAGAATATAAAGAATGGATTTTAGTATTAATGTTGCAGCTATGCATCAATAGTGTTAACAATATGAGCTTCAAGAGAGGAGTATGAAGATCG
Organism: Picea engelmannii; assembly: GCA_009831015.1. Taxonomy (NCBI): domain Eukaryota; kingdom Viridiplantae; phylum Streptophyta; class Pinopsida; order Pinales; family Pinaceae; genus Picea; species Picea engelmannii. Next base: position 161,483 of record ML791726.1, on the reverse strand, counting down.
TAGGTGTCTTCCATTGCAGCTAAGGTTTACCCTAGCCACCGCCTGCAACAAAATCCATTAGCCGTCGCCTGCACCAGAATCGTTTGATGTCGCTTCATGTGGTTCAAGTGAAGGAAATTGTTGGAACCAAGCCGCTCTTCGCCGAACTTGCAGGCCCAATCGAAAGGATTTGCAAAGATGGGTGTTGAATCTAGTGATGAATCAGAGGCATTTCATTCTTTGGTTCAGTCTTTAAACCCCCGGAATAGAAACCCGCCTCAATCTAGTAGATTTGTAAAACAATCAGAAGATATTCTGCATCTGGAGTTCTCATCTCCCGAACCTCGAAGATCAGCGGTCATTTTCAATGAACGCACTCTGATGAGCAAGTTTACTGGGCTATGGCCAAGTCCAAAGGTCGTGGAATTCTAGGTGGCCGAGCATTGATACCTTATGACCAAAGGTACAGTAAGAAATTTTGTTGTAGGTTGGGGTTATTTTATTTTTAATTTTATCAGCAAATCGGAGAGGGATTTAATATTCCATTTTGGCCCATATTCTATGGCATCTAGAGGAATGTTTCTTTCCCCATGGTCTCTAGACTTTAATCCAGAAGACGAAATCTCTGCAACCTCGATGTGGGTAAGACTCCCTTTTCTTCCCCTAATTTTTTGGGAAGAGAACTATCTTAGAGCCATTGGGAACAAATTGGGCAGATGCATTGATCGGGCGGAACCAAAAGAAAACATGTATTCTTGTGCAAGAATCTGTGTGGAGGTGGACTTGGAGAAGAGACTTCCAGAAGCAGCGCAAATCAAAATCGATGAGTGGAGCTTCCGACAGACTCTCGACTACAAGCAAATTCCATTTAAGTGCCACATTTGTCATGATCATGGGCACTTCGCCAAAAATAGCCCAAAATTGCAGCAAACTCAGCCGCCCCCAAAAGCAAAATCTGAGTTTAAAATGGTCACAAGCAAACGAAGAAAATCACAACGTAAGGGGCTGCCCCAGCCAAACAAACCCTCGGGAAGTTTGCAACATAATCAGTTCGGAGCCCTTGGAAATTTAGGTGACACAGAAAACCCAGAAGAACTGTGGAAGGATCCAGGAATACACCCTATCAAAGGTTCAGATCACTCTCCTGAGGAGCCAATGGTCAACTCAAAAGAAGACGAGAAGGAAGTTGATTCAGCAAAAGAGGAAGGAGAAGATGTTCAGGAATCTAAGGAAGATGGAGAAGATGATGAGGAGACAGAGGAGGAAGAAGTGGAAGTTGCAGAATTAAATGCAGAAGAAAAAATCTCAGGTCATGGGAATTCGGTTCCAAAATTGTAGTCCCATTCCAATCCTTCTAAATCTTTTTCTTTTGTTGATGCTTTGAAAAACATGGCACCAAATCCCTCCCCTATTCTTACAAGGGGAAGGAGATCTAAAAAGGATCAGATAGCTTAGGGAGAAGGAAAGAATAACAGCTCGAGAAGAGAGGCACCTGCATCTTTTGGTTCCTATTGGCAAAGAGGGGATAGAGGAAATCTCAGATAATAATGTTTGTTTAAGTGTAAACCTGTGTAATCAGTTTGTCAGAATATATTCATGTACTTCAGGGATTTGGCATTAAAAATAGGAAAGCTGATGTTCACACTTCCATCTGTGAAGGAAGGTTGAAGATCGTCAAAATATTTGTACTTCACAGCAAGATGCTCTCTATCCTCTTGAACGCATGTACTTTCTTGCTGATTCAGCTCTGCTGCAGCCTCTCTTTTTGAATGCAAATTTAACCGTTTTTGTTAAAAAAAATGTTGCAGCTATACATCTCTCACATATATCATGTCTATGTTGAAGGCTATTCATCAAAACTATTTACACTGGTAATTGAAACCACAGCATATGTTTAAAACTATTATGTTATTGCAATTAGCATTATTCATTTTAACTCCGATCTATTAAGCAATGAGGAATCAAAATAAATTGAAGCACAAATCTATTGGTACTTAAAATATCCAGGTTATGATGAATCTATGCTGATTTGTTTTATTATTATATATGTTTTATTTTTTTATATTTGTTTTTTTTTCATTTTGATTGACCTCATTTTGCACTTGGCTACTCTCTGTGCAATAATGCATGGGAAGAGCCCTTTTGCAGCATGGCATGGTGTGGCATGGAAGAAAAGCCACTTGTGAGACATCTCCAGACTTACGGTTGTTTGGCCTTTGCCAGATGAAAAGAGACAACTTCCAATGATATAGTGTGTTATGATCGGATACGACATGAATGCAGGTATTTAACGATTCTGCGACCTATTAAAGCATGAGGTTATATGGAGTCAAGATATTCTTTTTGACAAGGATGTAATGCCGATTTCAGGCTTGTGGGAATTGCAAGTGAAAAATAAGTGAACAAAGTCCGTGAAGAGACGTATGTGTTTGACAATAAATTTGTGCAATTGTATAATGTGGATACAGATTATTTGAGGGTCATAAATGTGGAAGTACTACAAGAGTTGGATGCGAAAGCAATCTGCAGAATGAGAGGGGAGTGAGTACTAGCGCATCCTAATATGCGTGCATTATTTGTATTCCCGGTTCTAGGTCCATTTTTTTCCCAAATCTGATTTTCACTATTAGTGCTCAATTTGTCTTAGATGAGAGCAACACTTTAATTTACTTTATTTTACTTTCTACTTCTTGCTTTATTTAGGAGTCATTTTTTGCACTCCCACTATGTATCAACACTACTGCACTCAACAGTCCCATTGACCTACTTTTGTGATCATTTGTAAGACATTAACAAATACTATTTAAGATCTAGGGAAGAGACTTATTTTGGATTGGAGCGGAGGATTCAAGGTGGCCTAGGTTTAAATGAGGATAAAGGGCCCAAGGGTAATGGCAGAGGGAGGAAATCATTTATTTGTGTCTCAAGAAAGGGCTATTAATGAGGTCCTGGCAGGAAAACAACTATCCTTGGACAGGATTCTTAAGCAGTAAATACCCCAGTGGAGGGTGTTCAATGATATGCTTATCTATTAACTATATAGTATAGAGGGCTAGGCAATACCTCTAAAAAACAGACCCTAAAGAGGATTATGGATGTCCACATTCCCGATGTGATTCTACTGCAGGAGATTATGAGTGAGGGGTGAGAAAATTGTTGTTTATCTTGAAAAGTTGCTTGGGGGATGGGAATTTATATATGTTGATTCTCGGGCAAGTCTGGGGGTATTTTTACAAGGTGGAAGAGTAGATATTTGTCTTGAGCTAACTGTTGGTCATTTGATTCGGGTCTGGGAACAGCTCTATGCTCCCACGACTTGGGGAGGGAGATAACTGTCCTAAACATATATGGCCCTTATTCAGACAGAATTGCTTGTTGGGAAAAGATTTTCAGTTGGGCTTGGTTAGGTCGAGGAAATACTGTTAATGGCGGGGATCTCAATTTTTCATTGGGAAGCTGAGAGGTTGGGAACCTGCTGCACAAGTTGATTCCCTAGCTGATTACCTTCTAAGAAAATTGGAAGATGTAGGTCTGTTTGATGTAGAGCCCATTGAGATGAAACCAACATGGAGGAACAGAAGGATCAGGGATGAAAGGATTGCAAAAACGTTGGATAGATTCTTGGTTTCAGAACCCCTACTTGACGACACTATTAGAATTAGGCAGAGGGTGAGCTCTGGCGGGGAATCTGACCACTTCCCAGTTCTGTTGGAAATGGCATCTGCAGAAAAGCAACCACCCATCCCCTTTAAATTGAATCCAGGTTGGCTAGAGGAAGAGGACTTTGTTAACATGGTCAAAGATCAGTGGGAACCTTTTGATGGGTCTCTCAAGGAGTTGGCATCTTTACAGTTTGCAGCAAATCTTAAAAAGGTTATCAGGCTGCAATTGCTTAGGCACACATGAGGAAGGAAAAGGATGAGAGAGACCGGTTGAAGTTGAGTCTAAACTTGAGGTGTTGTACAATAATGAGGGGTTTGGAATCTGGATTCTTATCAGATGAAACAAAAATGAGGTCAGTGCTCTGGAACAGAGAAGAAGGAAACTCTTGGCTGACAAGGAAACAGCATGGAGACTCAAAAGTAGAGCACTTTGGCTCTCAAAAGGAGATGAAAATTCAAAATTCAAAATTCTTCCATCATTATGCAAAACACGAGAAAAATATGAATACTATAAGGAGGTGAATAGGAATGATGACTCGGTGGCTACAAATTATGAGGATATTGCAAAGTATTTACAAAGGAGATGAAAGTATGGAACACTTTGAAGGTATTTACAAAGCATATGAAAGGGCTTCAATAGCATAAGTGGTTGGAATGACTTCTTTCTTTCCTAGGTTTGTAAGTGAAGAAGACAATAACAGCTTATTGGAAGAAGTCTCTAATGATGAACTACATACTGTCCTTCACAGTTTCCAAAAAGATAAAAGCACGGGCCCTAATGGGTGGCCGATAGAACTTTTCTTACGGTTTTATGATATTCTGGAGGAAGATCCAATGAGGGTCATTGAAGAGTCGAGATCCTCTAGGAAAATTCTTGCAGCCTTCAATGTTACATTTATAACCCTCATCCTTAAGTCTGACAATCCCTCCTCTTTTGAAGAGTATAGACCTATATCTCTTTGTAATTACATATGTAAGATTATAGCAAAGATCATTGCTATGAAGGTAAAAAGGTTGTTCTCTAAGACTATTTCTACTGAGCAGTTCGGATTCCTTGAAGGAAGGCAGATTCATGAGGCTAATGGGGTGACCCAAGAGAGCCCACATTCTATAAAAAAAGGGAATCTTAAAACAATGGTGGTAAAAAGTGGATTCGTCCAAGGCCTATGATAGGGCAAGTTGGTTGTAACTTGTATCTGAGATTGATGTTAATACATCTAGGTTTTAATGTTCCTCTTGTAAATAGAATTATGAATTGTGTGACTTTAGTTACTTTCTCAATCTTGATTAATGGTGCAACAGCTTTTTTCAGGCCTGAAAGAGGGTTGAGGCAGAGATGCCCTTTATCTCCACTCCTTTTTTGGTTGTTGCATAAGGGCTGAGTAGAGCTCTGCTGGATGCAAGAAGATCAAGGGACTTTAACGGCATTAAAGTGGGAAGCTCCTTCTATCTCTCATATACAGCCTGAGTGGGCCTAATGGTTAAGAACATGTGTTTCCTCATAAGAGGTCACAAGTTCAAATCCAGAGGGGGGTAGGGTATGTATACCTCCGTAGACTTTACCAGTCAAAATCGCTGGGCAGAGGGGGTCTCATACACCAATTTGGTGTCTGGCTTGGCCGTGACCTTAAAAATAGATTATTATTATTATTATTTGTAGATGATATTCTGATTTTCTATGATGGATCAAGGAGAGATGTTGTAAATCTCAAGGAAGTGATAGACCTATATTGCATTGCTATTGGTATGCAGATAAATATTGGAAAATCTACTATCTTTTTCTTAGGAATCCCTAAAGAAGATAGGATTTACTTCTCTCAATTGTTTCCCTTTCATCGGATTGATTTGGAGGATGGTTTGAAATATTTGGGATTTATTTTAAAACCAAATCATCATAAGAACAGAGATTCGCACTGGTGGATAGCTAAGGTGGAAAAGAGGATCTTTGTTTGCTGTCATTGTTGGTTATCTTGAGGCAGACTAGTTCTAGTAAAGTCTATGTTAGAACCAATCCTGGTATATCAGACGTCTTTGTCATGGATTCCGAAAGGTGTTCTAGAGAGGAATAGAAGGATCAGCTTTAGGTTTCTATGGTCAGGATGTAGGGAGAAGAGAGGCATCCCTCTAGTGAAATGACAAAGATTGGTTTATCAAAAGATGTGGGTGGTTGGGGCTTGAAAAACATTTTTCATTTCTCCAAAACTTTGGTAGCTAAGAGTGTATGGAGGCTTATTCAAGGTAAGGGATTATGGATCCAAGTTGTAATTTAGAAGTGTATTGTGCTAGAAATAGTAGAAGAGTGGATGAGAAGACCGATGAGGAATATTATAATATACATAATGTATCAATTATATGAAAAGCAATTGTCTTAGCTTTCCCTATGATTGGAAACTGGCTCATGTGGAAGGTTGGGAATGGTAATAGGATTAGAGCTAGAGAGAACCCTTGGTCTAGTTGTGGTGAAGGGTTCAAATTACCGAATCATATGATACAATCCCTAGGGAGAACCCTTGGTCTAGTTGTGGTGAGGGGTTCAAGTTACCAAATCATATGATACAATCCCTAGGGAGAACCCTTGGTCTAGTTGTGGTGAAGGGTTCAAGTTACCGAATCATATGATACAATCCCTAAGGGAGAGGGGCTACTATAAACTAAGTCAGGTTGCAAACCCTAAACTCACTATGATATGGAGTCAAGAGTAGATGATGGCAGGATTTACAAGGTTCAAGGGGGAAGAAGCAAAAATTTGGGAGGCCTGTATAGCCCAGAGTCAAGACAAGTCATGTTAGAATAAAATCAAAAAAAGACCGTTTACTCTAGTCAAAGAATCCATATGGTGGATACTCCCCAAAGTTTGGATATAAAGTGTTTAAGTTTAAGTGAAGGAGACCATATGTGGTAGTGGAAGAAAGTGTGGAAGTTTAGATGTCCTTCTAAAGCTCATATTTTCGTGTGGTTATTGCTCAACAATAAGGCTCTACTTAGGACAATCTACATAAAAGGAATAAACACAGCTCTGGGAGGTGTCCATTAAAAAGTGAAAAGTCTTTTATTTAGTTGTTGAGTCTAATAAAGTGTATTGCGTGCATTAATGACTTAGACTAAATCTCAACTGTACATCTCACCAAAAGATTAGGGTTTTGGTAGATTAGGGTTTCAGCTAAAAGTATAAGGACAGGTCAAGATAGAGAGTTCAGACACAGTTTTTGTCGAACAGAGACAAAAACCAGTTGAGCAGAGCTGAAGAAAAAGAGAGGAGTCAAAGCAGCCATTCGTACAGCGGATCCATACATTCTTACAGAGCCATACAACAAATTAGTATTGTTGAATCCTATCAACGACCTGTACAATGTGGGATTCACCAACTCTGAATCCCCAGCTGCGACCTTCTTCAAATTAGTGATCATGGGTGTGGCCATAGGTTTGCAGTCCTCCATCCAAAATCTCTTCAGGATCTCAACTACATACTTACCCTGCCCAAGGAAAATCTCCCCTAGTCTTTGCCAAACCTCCAAACCCAAGTAATGCATCATGACGATGCTCTTCATCTCAAACTCAATTGCCAATGTTAGAATTTGGTAGCTCGGAGGTACTTCTACATTGGCGACGCTCAGCATGCAGAAGCGACCGAGCACACTTTCTCCCTAGTGACTTTATAGTGAGTTTTTATAAAGTAACTTTATAAAGTGATTTTATAAAGTTGGGTATTTTTATTTTTTAAATGTAAAAGTGACTTTATGATGTTATGGGTCACTTTAGTGACTTAAGTGACCTCAACAAATGATTAAGTCGTGACCGTTGATCTCAAGGGAAAGTGAAGAGTCACTCAAGCGAGACCAAGGATTAGGGAAGTTACATTTCAAAATTGCTTAAAGGCAGCTCATGAGGGAAAGAGAGGGCACACTTTTTGAGGAGAGCTTGAGGGAAGGTGAAGGGGCATGCATCCCAAGAAGGTTTCTTAGCTTAGAGGGAAAGAGTTTCAGCAGTGGAGGTTGGCACGCATCCCTCGGAGAGGGATTGGCACGCACTTCAAGGTTACTTCAGCATTAAAGAGTATTGTACACCAAGGAGGTCGTACAGTACGGATTTGTGGAGGTCGTATAGCAAGATTTGTTGGTTAGGCAGCTACAGCCAAGCACAGAAATTGTGGCTGAGTTTATGCACGGATTTCTAGGTGTTGGTTCATCTGCAAACAAGTCTGTACAGTGAGGTAGTGATCTGTACCTCTTCTAGGCACGAAAACCAAGATCTATTTATGTTGTTAGTAACTGTACAGTTTGTACAGGTTGTACTAGAAGTCTAGTTTTGATTTCAGACTGTGTTGCTCAGAAAATAAATGCAGGTTTTGCTCAGATAGAGTGAATGTACAGGGTATTAATGTTGAATGTTTACTGTTGTTGTACTCAGAATTTCCCTAAAGCTGAATAAAGAAGCATTCTCCTTAAATTCTGTCATCTTTTCCTATGTTATTATTCATGGGATTTTGCCCAGATTTTTGGTGCCAAATGTGTGATTTTGTTCACTGTTCAGGAGTATTCCTTTGTTGTTATATTTCAGATTGCTTAGTTATTTGTGTTTCAGCTCATAGTCCAATATTTGCATGTTGGTGTACTACTATAGGTGGCTGAAATCTATTATTGACTAAGTATGGGACTGCTATATATATATATAACATGGTATCAGAGCTAGGGCTCTGAAGTTCAGTGGGCAGCTTTGGCACTTGAGACAGCAAGTGATTTGTTGGGGAATTTGCTTGAAGAAGGGAGAAGAGGTTCTTTGTCAGGTGGACAAAGATGAATTCCAGCATCAGGTTTGAAGATAGGTTGGAGGGGATCTCTAACTACCTGCAATGGAAGGTTAGAATCACCAATGTTCTCAAGGAGAATAAATTGTAGTCGTTTGCAAACACCATAGCGCTTGTAATTGCATCAAATCCCATAGCTCTTGATGTTCATGAGGTGAAGGAAGCCAGACTCAGAGAATCATCTTGGACGGGGTCAAAAACCACCGTATTCCACACTTGGCTGAGAAGAAGACAGCCAAAGAGATGTGGGATGCATTGAAAAGTTTGTATGAGGCAAAGAACGAGAACCGGAAAATGGCTCTCCGGGACAAGCTCCATAGTGCTAGGATGGCCAAAGGAGAGAGTGTGGCCACCTCTACCTCACTCGGGTTGCACAGGTGAAGGACGAGTTGGTAGTTGTTGGAGAAGTTATTCCTGACTTAGAGTTGGTGCGTATAGCCCTCAAAGGCTTCACCAAGGAGTGGAAGGTTTTCGTGAAGTGCGTGGTGGGGAGAGAGAAGCTCCCTAACTGGAGCAGATTGTGGGGTGACTTTACATAGGAGGAGATCCGGGAGGGGTCTCGGGAAAAGGCAGCGAATGGTGCAGACGACAAGAACGTTGCTCTTGTGGGAAAGAGCAATGAGAAGAAGACGGACATGAGCAAGGTGAGATGCTTTGCATGTCACAAGACTAGCCACTACGCTAGTCAGTGTCCGAACAAGAAGAAGAAGAAGTTGGAACCAAAGGTGTCAGCATCAGAAGAGATTGCAGAGTTTGCTGAGAGATATGGTAGGGAGTTCTCTCTCATAACTGGTCCCGTGGGCAGTGGGTGCCTAGCGTTCGAGGACATTGAGTCGTGGTTCGTGGTTTGTGGACAGTGGTGCTTCTCGACACATGACAGGGTTGAAGTCAGTTTTCCTCAACCTTACAGAGATAGACTCAGACTGCAATGTGAATTGTGGAGTCGGCCCACAATTTGCAGTAAAGGGGATTGGAAGGGTTAGATTCCAACTAGAGTCGGGAGGTTTTCTGGAGGTTGCCAAGGTATCGTATATTCTAGAGTTGATTGTTAACTTGCTCTCAGTGTCAACTTTGGATGAGAGTGGATTTGGAGTTGTCTTCTACGGTGGTCATGTGTTTTTATATTATGTGCGAGCAACTGCTGACACAGCAGTGATGCTTGGTGTCGGGTATGAGGGCCTATAAAGGTTGTTGGGACGACCTGTGTTGGGGTCCAGTGGATTTTTGGATTCAGATTCTGTGTCAGAGAGTGGGCAGGTTGCACGAGAGAGAGAGTTGATACCAGGGACTCAGTCCTCTTCCAGTACTCTCAGAGGACTCAGTAGGCATGAGTGGACACAGAGGGATGCTCGGGAGAGTGTGCAGTCTCCTAGGAGCATGTCTTCAGTTCGTTGAACGACAAAGGTAGCAGCAGAGGCTTCCAATGCAATGGGTGTAGTGGCTTCTTGTTCGGAGGGAGCAGAGACTTCTAGTACAGGGGGAGCAATTATGGCAGCTGATGAGTTGGAGATGGATTCTGGTGGTGATACCARAAGTACCTCTCTCGCTAAGAGGGAGTGTTAGAATCTGGTAGCTCGGAGGTACTTCTRCATTGGTGGCRCTCAACATGCGAAACCGATTGAGCACACTTTCTCCCTAGTGACTTTATAATGAGTTTTAATAAAGTAACTTTATAAAGTGATTTTATAAAGTTGGGTCTTTTAATTTTTTAAATGTAAAAGTGACTTTATGATGCTATGGGTCACTTTAGTGACTTAAGTGACCTCAACGAATGATTAAGTCGTGATCATTGGTCTCAAGGGAAAGTAAAGAGTCACTCAAGCGAGACCAAGGGTTAGGGAAGTTACATTTTGAAATTGCATAAAGGCAGCTCATGAGGGAAAGAGAGGGCACACTTTTTGAGGAGAGTTCGAGGGAAGGTAAAGGGCATGCATCCCAAGAAGGTTTCTTAGCTTGGAGGGAAAGAGTTTCAACAGTGGAGGTTGGCATGCATCCCTAGGAGAGGGATTGGCATGCACTTCAAGGTTGCTTCAGCATTAAAGAGTATCGTACAGCAAGGAGGTCGTACAGTATGGATTTGTGGAGGCCGTACAGCAAGATTTGTTGGTTTTGCAACTACAGCCAAGCACAGAAATTATGGCTGAGTTTATGCACGGATTTCTAGGTGTTGGTTCATCTACAAACAAGTCCGTACAGTGAGGTATTGATCTATACCTCTTCTGGGCACGAAAACCAAGATTTATTTATGTTGTTAGTAACTGTACAGTCCGTACAGGTTGTACTGGAAGTCTAGTTTTGATTTCAGACTGTGTTGCTCAGGAAATAAATGCAATTTTTGCTCAGATAGAGTGAATGTATAGGGTATTAATGTTGAATGTTTACTGTTGTTGTACTCAGAATTTCCCTAAAGTTGAATAAAGAAGCATTCTCCTTAAATTCTATCATCTTTTCCTATGTTATTCTTCATGGGAGGGATTTTGCCCAAATTGTTGGTGCCAAATGTGTGATTTTGTTCACTGTTCATATTTCAGATTTCTTAGTTATTTGTGTTTCAGCTCATAGTCCAATATTTGCATGTTGTTATATTGCTATATTGGTGTACTACTATAGGAGGTTGAAATCTGTTATTGACTAAGTATGGGACTGATATATATATATATATATATATATATATATATAACAGCCAAGTCTGATTTGCACCCTGCAATGCGCTTCTTTGCACCTGTCAGAAACAAGTCATCAACATACAACACCAAAATGTGCAAATTAGTCTCAACAAATATGTAATATAAGTTAGAATATGCTTCGCTTTTGGTGAAGCCCATACTTTGTAGATATCCATCGATCCTGGAATACCATGCCCTCAGTACCTGCCTGAGTCCATACAAGGATTTCTTAAGCCTGCACACATGGAACTCCTTCCCACTTACCTCAAAGCCCTAAGGTTGCTCTATGTACACTTTGTCCTTAATGATCCCATTAAGGAAAACTTTCTTCACATCCATTTGATGTATCCTCCATCCATAAAAGAAACCAAGGACATAACTGCTCTAATGGAAGTGTACCCGGCAACTAGAGCAAATGTCTCCTCGTAGTCCACTTCCTCCCTTTAGGAGAACCCTCTCACCACAAAAATTTCCTTGAACTTCTCAATGATGCCATCTGCTGCATGTTTCATCTTGTAGAGCCACTTGGAACCCACAATTGACTTCCACTTCGGTCTTAGTACTATGTCCCCAACATCATTCTTCATGGTGGTATACTCCTCCACCATGGCATCCCACCATACCCACTAGTCTACTGCCTCCTAAAAGTTGGAGACTGGGAATATAGAATGCTTCTCATCAATGCCATGTAATCTGGAAACTTCTTCAAAGGTATGCTCTCTTTAAATGTGCTCCTAGGAGCCTCAACATACTCCTAAGCATCCCTCAATTTCTAAGTGAACCATCAAGGTCTCCTAACAGAAGTGAAAGGGGCTATTGTCTCCCCCTCCTCACCCAAATGTTGTTGTACTGCTCTAGAAATCACTGGTGACCCTGGCGAAAACCTTCAAAGCATCCTACTCCTCATCCTTTGTCACTAGAATAGACTCATGGAACTTCCTGGATGCAAAGTCTTCCTCAAAGTTTACATCCTGGCTCATTATTGTCTTCCTCTACTATAGACTATAGACCATGTAAACCTTTGAAGTCTCACTATAACCTACAAATAAACCGTTCCTGCTGGAGGGATCCAACTTGGTCCTCTTCTCTACTGGTACATGGATATAAACTAGACAACCAAAGATGCGGAAATGACTCACCTCTAGCTTCACACCAATGAATGCCTCCTTTGATGTATTGTCCTCCAAGATCTTGTGAGGACATCGGTTTTGGATGTAGACTAGTGTGTTGCATGCCTCTACCCAAAGGAACATCGACAAGTCCCGATCATGTATCATGGCCTTAGCAATGCCTATTATGGATCGATTCTTCCACTCTGCAACCCCATTCTGTTGTGGGTTGTACGAAACAATCAACTCCCTCTTGATTCCGGGTTGTACGAAACAATCAACTCCCTCTTGATTCCTACCTCCTTGCAGAAAACCTCAAATCTTTAGAGGTATCGAGGTATACTCTTCCCCCTTGTTCGATCTCAAGACTTTGATCTTCTTTCTTGTTTGGTTTTCAACTAGAGCTTTGAACTCCTGAAACCTGCTAAAGACCTCATCCTTGGTCTTTAAGAAGTAGGTCCAAGTCTTGCAAGAGAAATCATCAATAAAGGAAACATAATACATCCTTCCTAGTATTGACGCTATTGACATCGGTCCACAAACATCCTAATGTACTATGTCTAGAATCCCCTTAGACCTATGCTCGGTGCTTAGGAAAGTAGCCTTGGCATGCTTGCCAAGCGTGCACCCTCTGGATACACCATGTTGCTCAATACTGAACTATGGAAGACCTATGACTATCTACCTCAAAATAGGAAACACCATGTTATGCAGGTGCCCTATCCTATTGTGCCACAACTTGCACAAGTTGTCATTGTTATGCACCAGGGCTTGAACATGTTCACTCTGCAACCTATACAAATTACCTTCTCTAACCCCTATAACTTGAACTATATCTGGGCTAGATCCCTTCAGTCTAATGAAGACTTGTTGGTTCTTGAACTCTTCTGCAAAGCCCTTATCCTCCATGACTGAAACTAAAAGCAAGTTCTTCCTGAAACTTGGTACACACAAGACATCGTCAAAATCTAAAGAATTACATGACTCGAGTTGGAGGGGAATAGTACCAACTCCTGCTACTAGGTACTTGGCACTATCACCAAGCTCAACCTATACTCCTAAGTCCTAGTTCTTTAGACTAGAAAATAATTGGCATGTTGATGCCATATGTCAAGATGCCCCATTGTCCACATACAACACATCCCTCAAAATCATGCTGGTAGAAAAGCAAAATACCAACGAGAAATCCTTCTTGAACTTGGCAACAAACTTGTTCATCTGAGTCTCTGCAGAAGCTGCTACCTGATTCTACTGTTGCTTCCCTTTACCCTTCTTCTTCTCTAGACACTGATGCATAATGACTGTGCTTATGACAAACAAAGAACTTGACTTTACTTAGGTCCTTCTTTCCTAGTTGTGAAGTTGATTCTTCACTCTTTCCCTTACCCTTGTTGGGTCCTTTACCTTTGCCCTTATTTGACTAACAACATAGAGCTAGGTTCTCATCGCCACCCTCTTGTTGGCCTTTGACTCCATCTGTGTCTCCTCCTAGATATAGTCATCCCAAAGCCTCTCAAAGTTAGGAAGGTTCTCTCGAGCACAAATACCTTTAACAAATGGTTCCCATGACGTTGTGAATCCATTCAGGCCATGTTCACTAGCTTTGCATCTACAACCTTCTCCCCAATAGCTGCAAGTTGATCACGACTCTGTGTGACCTTCATAAGGTTACTGGAGACTAAATTTGATCTAGTCATCTCTATGGATCTAAGTTTGTTCCGCAAGATCATCTTTCTGTTTATGTTCTCACTCTGGTAAAGACTGACCAGGGCATCGAACATCTCCTTCATTGTCTTCTTCCCAAATATATGAGGGATCAAATGATCCTTTATAACATCCAAGACCATCTACTTGGCCTTCACCTCCTTCTTCTTGTGAGCTGCCAACTGCTGTGGACTTGTAGGTGGAGGCACAACATCCTAGAAAATATCCCAGAGATCATTCTCTTCTAGTAAAAGTGTAACCCTCACCTTCCATGGTAAGAAATTGGAGGCACCATCCAATGGTAAGGCTAGTTGATGCCATCTATGAGATCTATTACACAAACTCCCAAATCTGAAAATTAGCTTTTGAAACCCTCTAACTATTGGTTCTTCTTCCCCGCAATTGATTTACCGCTGCAAATCCCTAAGAATCTCAATCGAAGAAATATCTCTAATACATGTAAAAATTCCTTATGATCTTAATTAAACAAGTAAATTGTTGAATTTAATTAATGCATAAATTAAGTTTAGACCATAGCATCAACCATGCAATAGCTGGAAATCAAATAGCGGAAGCATAAAAACAATTCTACACATGCACTAGTAATTACTCCTTCAAAATCAGCTTTTCATTCCTTTGAAAAACTTACAAGGAATCCTCCACAAGCTACCAAAAACACAACAGTTGCACGGTTACAAAACCACCTCAAACTGCGTTGTACAAACTGTACTGCCTATCAGTACGATTGTACAGATCTGTATTGTACGTCCCTATGATGCAGTCTAGATTCACCTTTGCCTAAATCCTTGCTCTCTCTCTCTTGGTCACTCAACCTGCTCAATTGTTTGTCTGTATGTAAACCCTCTATCTTGACCCATCTTTATATTTTTTATGGAGACCAAAACCCTAATCTATTTTTGAGATCTCCTAGTCTAACTCATGCATGCATGAAATACACCTTTTAGATTCAATGGCTAAATATAAGACTTTTAACTTTTTCACTAAAGTGAATTACAAAATAAAATTACTTTTTGAAAATAGAAAATATCTCGAACTACTTCTCGCACGTTCACACTGAACCTATGCAAAAGTTCCTATATGAGCTATATTTCTCAACAAGAAGGAAGCAACGAAGGCCTTGGGCATGCTAACTTCTGTTAAGATGTGCTCGTTTAACCATAGACAATATCTCAATATTGTCACCCAACCATAGGCACGCAGCCACCCCCAAGCACCTTAACCTTGACAGATAGAATAATTCTGGAAGCAGTACGAGACCCAACAAATAACCAAGAGAGAGCGTATCTCTCTCTCTACAAGAATAGCACACCAATCAGAAAGTCCACGAACCAGAAACCAAGACCAAAAACCCAATTGCAGTAGCTGCAACTGCACTCCTCCAAACTTGCGCACCACTTAACTTGTGTGAGTTGTGACTGAGTGAATGACCAAATGAGCTCAAGCGCCCTCTATTTATAGAGCTCTTTGTCACCTGTCCAAATCGACTTCTTCTTTTAGAGGCTAATACTTAAATATTAATTCTTGTATTGAGTTGACATGTCTTCTAGGGTTTCTACACATCCGTTTAGGGTTTCTCTAGCTTCCGGAACATTCTAATCTAGTCAGAGGTTACACATGGAGGTTAATACCTCTCGCAGCTACTGTAACATCAACACTCCCTCCTAGCTAGGGAGGTATTTAATGGTAATGATCTTGGGCACAAACAGACCATTTTGTTGGTAGCATCATCATAGCCACACAGGCTATCTCATGATCATGTAGATCAACTCACAAGCAACATCACCACTATCAGTATCATCTGATAGCATCAACTACATCATCTCTCGAGGCCATACTCCATCTGAGTAATCGGGCATGATGTTGAATAAGTCATGTGTTGAACTCAGCGCACTCAACAGAGTGTCTTGCATGAGTCACCCACTCAACAGAGTGATACAGGGACCATTCTTCTAATCCGAACATACGTCCTAGAAAAATAATTGTCCCAACAGATGTTGAAGGCTACAAGGACCACTCTTCTAATCCGGACCTACGTCCTAGAAGAATGTCAGTCCTCCCAGATGTTGAAAGCCACGCCATGGGCTACAGAGACCATTCCTACAAGAATATCAGTCTCGGACTATTTTCTAATCGGGTCATATGTACCATAGAGATCAATCTCTACCCATATGCCTTAGAAAATATCAGTCTGTATCAACCACCCTAATCAGGACATCATGTCCTTAGGAGGCGGACTATTCAACCTGATCAGGCCAATAACTGTGCCTCAGGAGAATATCGGTCCTGAACCATTTTCCTAATCGGGCCACAATCCGTGCCTTAAGAAAATACCAATCCATGATACGTCAACAATCTGTCAACCTGGACCATTCTCCGCCTGGAGAATGTCTGACCACCAACACACTAACTATCCATCTAGTTGGCAATCATCTCCAACACTAGCGGTAGTCTCCATGGCAATCAAATAGTAGCATACAGCTGCTACAATGCCATCCAATAGAACACAATTGTGTCTATCCATAGTAGTACACAACTATTACCCAGTGGTACACAACCACTTCTAGTAGCACACAGCTACTAACCAGTGACACACAGTCACTACCAGTGGAACACATCCACCACAATAGCATGCAACTATTGTCCAGAGACATATAGTCTCCACAGCAATCAAATCATATCATTCGATATCATCCTGCATCAACAATGTCATCAGTTGTATCACCTCTAAGTCGTACTAGCATGATGTGAATGCATCATATCTAAGTTGTACTGGCGTGATCCGGAGTATCATCTACATCATCTCTAAGTCGTATTAGCATGACATAACTAGCATGTTGCTAATGCATCATATCTAAGTTGTATGCCACCTCTAAGTTGTACTCGCATGATGTAGATCAGTGCCTCACTATGTCATCTCTAAGTTGTATGATCATCTCTAAGTCGTACTAGCATGACATATCTAACATGATGTCAATACATCATATCTAAGTTGCATGCCACCTCTAAGTTGTACTCGCATGATCATATCTAGCATGACACAAGCCCTTGCATCACCTCTAAGTTGTATGGTCATCTCTAAGTCGTACCAGCGTGACATATCCAGCATGATGTCAATATATAATATCTAGGTTGTATGTCATATCTAAGTTGTACTCGCATGGCCATATCTAGCATGATGTGGCTCACCAGCATCGTCTCTAAGTTGTACTAGCATGATGTAAGCATCATCTCTGAGTTGTATGTCCACCTCTAAGCTATACTAGCACGATGCTCCTCAGGCCACTGTATCAACAACTCCAACCATTTGTATCATATCTAAGTTGTACTAGCATGATCATATCTAGCACGATGCAAGCATCATCTCTAAGTTGTACTAGCATGATACAGATCCACAGCTCACTGACAGTCCATAATGCCACATATCAGTGCCCCCTCCCAACCAAGGAAGTCATCTCCTCCCTTTCAACCAAGGGAGCAATCTCCACGAGCCCCAGCTTGTCCCTCAAGTATGCAAACTTTATCTTGGACAAAGGCTTTGTCAAAATATCTGTAGTCTGCTCATTAGTGTAGATATACTGGAGAACCACTTCTCCCCTCTGGACTATAGTACTTGATCTCAATGTGCTTCGACCTATCATGGAACATCGGGTTCTCTAAGAGCTTCACACAACTCTGGTTATCACAATATATCACGATGGAATCCAACACCTGATCAAACAGTCCAGAAAACCAGCTTATGGAGCCACACTACTTCCGTACAAGCATCACAAGTTGCAATATACTCTGTCGTTGAGTGCGACGGACTTTTGTTTCCTGCTAGCCCATGACATCATAGCAAATCCCAAACTAAAATACATACCAAAAGTACTCTTTTTGTCATATGCATTCCCTACCCAATCTGAATCAGTAAATCCATGCAATTGTACTTCATTGTTTGAGGCATATCTCAAACTATAGGTTATCGTCCCACGAAGATATCTCAAGATATGCTTTGCAGCTATCCAATGTTATATCTAGGTTCCACCTGGAACTAGCTCAACATGTTCAAAGCAAAGCAAATGTTCGGCCTAGTATTCACCAAACACATCAAGGAGCCAATCAACTGTCGGTACAGGGACAAGTCTACTAGATCAAAAACAGAGTCTCTCAACTTCCTCAAATCTGTTATCATGGGAGTTGCCATGGATTTGCAATCCATCATCCCAAACTTCTGAAGAATCTTTACAACATAATTCCCTTGTCCTAGGAAGACTTCACCACTCTTCTGCCATACTTCTAATCCCAAGTAATGAGACCAAAATCCTTCATATCAAATTCAGTGGCTAGCTCCTTCTTACACTGAATAATCAGAGGCTCTGCACCTGTTAGGAACAAATCATCAACATATAACAGTGGAATCACAGGTGCATTATTCACAACTTTGTAATATAGATTTGGATCGGCATGACTCTTGGAAAATCCAAGTTTTTTCAAGTAGCTATCAATACGTGCATACCAAGCTCTTGGAGCTTGCTTGAGTCCATACAAGGCCTTCTTCAATCTGCATACATGGGTTTCTCTTGGGTGTACCTCAAAACCTTGAGGTTGCTCTATTTATACTTCTTCCTCAATTACTCCATTGAGAAAAGCGGTCTTTACATCCATCCGATGTAAACTCCAACCCATGGATGTTGCAAGAGACATAGAGGTACATCTAGCAACTGGAGCAAACGTCTTATCCAAGTCTTCTCCCTCCTGCTGGGAGAACCCTCTAGCCATGAATCTCGCCTTCTATTTATCAATACTTTATAGACTTTCCTTCATGTCTAGGCACAATTTCCCATACATCATGTTGGATTTATATTCTTCCATCATAGCTTCCTTCCATTCTTTCTTTTTGACTGCTTCTTCAAAGGTGGAAGGTTCTACATTGACAAAACTTCTATTCTGAATATATACGACTGTCATAGCTGCTTCTCCCCATAGAAACATGGATAGATTCTGGTCATTCATCATTGCCTTAACAGATTCTTCAATGGATCGATTCTTCCTTTATGCCACACCGTTCTGTTGAGGATTATGTGGAACAATTAGCTCCCTCCTAACCCTGGCTGCTTTACAAAAGGCAACGAGCTTCTTGGAGGTGTATTCTCCTCAATTATCGAACCTCGAGATCTTTATCTTCCACTTAGACATTAGTCCATACACATCAGAGTGAACGATGTCCAAAACTCCTTTTGCTTTCCACACTTCCTTTAGAATTGGTACTTGGTGAGATCACCTGCCTCGCCGCTTGATAGAGTCATCTGCTCCATGTTTGCAATTGTCACTCTAGCTCCTTCTCAGAGTTATCGCCTGTGACCTGCCCAGAACAAGAACAAAAGTATTTCCAATAACATTTTCATAGGAACATATATATGGTAACAAGGATCATAGAATTACCAAGATGACATGCCCAGGAGCAAAATAAGAAATATCTCTCTAGAGGAGATGTTAGTTCATTTTGCAAACAAGTACAATAAGCATCTATATCAATAGTATTCACATGCTATCAAGTATTCATTACATCTAGCAGTAATAGAACCTTCCAAAGACTACTTTCACAATTTGCAATGTAGCAACTATCAACCTTGGTATGTACAAATTGAAACTTAACAATTTGATCAATCAAACCTGGAACCTGGAGCGTCAACTGCTTGTTCCTCTGAATGTACTGAATCCAAGATCACTGCTTGGACAAGGTCTCTTGAACATTCCCTGCAAAATACACTCATGCTTCTGTTGGATGGTATAACATGAAAAAGCATATACAAGTGCATACCTTTGAAATTTCCAGCATCGTTTTGCTTATCTTCTAATCTGAAACTATACACCATCTTGACAAGAAGAGGTTAGAAACTGAGTCAAAAAGGTTTAATGATTAGAACAAGCTAGAAACCATGAAATTACAACTTTGACCACAAAATCAATTTTAACCAAAAGTCAACCTTTGACTTTGACCAAAAACTCAAACTTGACGTTTTTGCTCGCTGAGAGTACCAACAGGTGCGCTAGGCTAAGGTGCACTAGAATATCCAGAAATTAGGTCCAACGCTTCACTTAAGGGGCCCAAAGAGTTGGATTAGGGTTTGTTGCAGCTACACAATCAGAAATCCTAGCTGCAACTGAAACTGGTGCCACAACAAGCTTAACAAAGAACTGTCGCACTACCTTTTGGTTAGACTGTCCTAAAGGTGGTGTGAGCTCTGTTATCCCCTAGCCTAGGGATAACTAAGGAGATCACGTCTCGAGGCCCATAGGTCCTAGACATGGAGTACTGAGAGCCAGACGACTTGAGCATGGCCCCAGAGGGCCCCTCTTTTCTTCAGTGCAGTCCATTTATCACCACCAGTAGTATCCATCCCACCAGCCTGGTCCTGAAGTAGCAGTTGGTCTTGCTCCATGAGGTAACGAGTCTGGGTATCATGGTATGTACCACTCCGATTTTTTGAAGTACTTGAATATGTTGTATTGAGTCCTTCTTCATTTCATGACGTTTGCTTGGAAATTATGCTCTTTGCCTCGTTCATACCTGGAGGGGTGACATGATGCCCTAGCAAGTTGATTTCCCTTTAGGATGGGTTGCCACTGGGTGGATCTGTGAAAAGTCATCGTTCGTCCCTCCATACTTACCACTTTCCATCTTTATTCCTTCCATCTCCCCTATCCTTGTTTGGGCATTGGGATTGGCTACACTAGGAAGGGTTGTACCTTGCCTTGTGGGAAGAAGGGGCTAAAGGCTCAGAGGGTAAAAGTAGCTGGCAAGAGTTAAAAGCCAATGTTGAAACCTTTGAGATGCTTCGCCCAGGGATCCCCGAGAAAGTAGTGAAAGGCTTCTCAATAAGAAAAAGGGACCCATAAGATGCATAAACACTCAAGGTACTAGTTGATGGATAGGAGGTCTCATCATGAGTCGGCCTATTATGACCATGAGCATGTAGCAGTATGACACTACCACCTATCTGGCCATCAAACTAGGGTAATGGCTCTTGGTGGCATAGCCAAGAGAAAGGGGGTCTCATCACGAGCCATCCTTCTCATTTCCATGAAGTGTTTGTGGATAACGTTGTCACCTCTGGTCATCAAGCCAGGACAGTGGCCCTTGGCTTTTCCCTTGAAAGCGAAAGATCAAAAGAAATAAAGCTAAGAATAAAAGGCAATGAATGGGCTAGGAAATAATTGCATTCATGACAAGGTGCAGCTCACCCTCTACAAAGGCACCCACAGGTAAGGCTTTACATTTCCCTGTTATTACATGCACCCCATGCCCAAACACTTACCCCATGCCACCTCATACACTTACATGACTTGGATTAGATCCCACCTAGGAAACACCTCAAACTTAAGGGTGATTAGCCCAATAGGATGCTCTGAGACCTTCTCCAAACCTAACTTGTCAAATTGTATAACGTCTTTGAGCATTTATCTGGGTTAAGGGGGGTTTGATGCACATGTTTGGGTAATTTAATTATTGGATGTGATTTACATGCTATGATCCCTGTGACTTTTGAACCCTTGGAGGGCGTACTTGTTGTTGTTGCAGGACCTTGCCCGGTGGACAAGTACACATGAGGGAATGATTAGCTCGGACCTTCATGGGGGCTTAAAGCCCACAGATGGATGTTGCAACCCCAGCCAGGGGTAAGAAGAAATTGAAGATTTGCACCGGGAAAAAGAAGGATGTTTCCTTTGGAGGCACCCTGGCAGACCTAGACCCAGGGGGGACCTTTCTCTTCCACATGGACGCTGGCCCTTAAGGGCCCTGGACATCACCATGATGACCCTAGACATCATCCAGAGCTAGGGTTTTCATTTTGGAGGCATTTATGAGCCTGGTGGCATGTGTGGGCATCACCTGGGGCTTTTGGAGGCCAAGCGTCCGACATTTCTAGCTCAACGTTCCACCTATGGGCTTAAACGTCACCCTAGAAGGGTATGACGTCACCCTTGGAGGTGTCTTTAGATGCAAATTAATTTCAATTATGTCAAATTTGAATTTTATTGTAAAATGGCGAGGTCGACCTTATTTTGACCTAGAAATTAATTAAAGGTCAAAATTTTGTATAAATAAACATAAAGTACTCTCATTTCTACATCATAACTCACCTCTCACAAGAGGGAGGACTGAAATTTTCACCCTAAAGGGGTTATTGGCTGAAATTACCAAGGCACACTTGCTTGGAGGCTATTTTGGATCATTTCGTGAAATTTTGGCAAATCTAGGGTTTTTGTGCTTGATTATTCTTGGTGAAGTAAATCTGTAATTTTCATTTCATGATAAATGTCTATGGTATGTTTACTTGTTCATATGTAAGATTATGAAATTGTTTGCTTGAAACCCTAGGAGTAAGAAACATAAGATGCTTCTTTCTTGCTCTTTATTTTGCTAGTTTTGCTTAAGAAGATCTTGTCTAGACAAACTTCTAAAGCCCTAAAGTGCTAGCACTTTAGAAGCTTTGTATAGTTCTTATTGCATTAAATATTTTTCAAGAGTCTAAGGATAGGAGAAATCGCTAAGGCCTAGAAGTGCCTACACCCTAGTTGAACTTTCTCTTTGAGGCTTGGTGCTTGAGAACTTAAGGTACTACTTCTCAAGCTTCTACCTTGTTATCTTCTAGACAAGTATAATCATTGTTATCTTTCCAAGTTAATGTGCTGATATAATTTACTCCATAAACCCTAAAGGCACTAGTCTCTTGTCTCTCTTTTGTTGGAAGGTTGATCAAACACTCAAACATTATTCTCTTAAGCTATTACTAACTAAATCTAACACTAACTTAGCCTAGACAACTAATTTACTTGTTGTTGTTATAAATCACTGCTACAGCCATCTTAAAGCAGCAAATTTTCTGCAACATCTACATCGAATGCTAGCTAAACACTTCTAAAATTGCTTGTGACATTTGATTATCATTCTGCCTAGTAAATGTCATCTTTTCATTGTCTTTTCAAGCAATTTTGAGGCATATTTCTTGCAACTGTTACAAAACACCTTTTGTTGTTGTAAACTTTCATTTTGCTGCAATTTTATATCAGCTAGCATATATTTCATTGGTTTATTGTCTTATTGAAGCACTAATATCATTTTGTACTTAAAACTGCCATAAGTTTGCTTGTTGTCTTGTTTCGGGCAGGTACACTTCACCCATTACATTTTGCTTCATCTCTTAAGACATAAACTCAGCAAGACCTTTTGACTTGAGTGACCAGTGAGAGGGGGGTTATCTTTGCATCCTTGCTTTAGTTTCACCAGCCCTTACGGTCACTAGGGACGTCTCCCTTGGGGTAGTCTTACCCTACTCGTAACCAGAAAGGGGTTTCCTATTAAGGTGACAGTGATAGGTCACCCCCTTGTTACGCCAATCTTGTTTCACTTGCCTTGGGCTTTGGGCAAGTATAGATTGTGCGATAACAGGCCCATAACCTATTAAGATGTGCTCGTTTAACCATAGACAATATCTCAATATTGTCAGCCAACCATAGGCACGCAGCCATCCCCGAGCACCGTAACCTTGACAGATAGAATAATTCTGGAAGTAGTACCATACCCTGTTAAGTTTTTACTGTTGTTATTAGGTTATTTCAAAATTTCATGAGCTTTCAATGCATTTCCAAAACAACAGTATAAAGAGGATCATTGAAAGAAACACAATCACAAGGTACACAACATTTTATCCTGGGAAACCCTCATGGAGAAAAAAACCCAGCACAACTTCCTCAATAATAGATTGCCAGTACAATGCCAAGACTAAGACCAAAACACCAAAGACAGACCAAGACCAAGCATGTGCCTCTCTTCTCCTTCGTTAGACTTCTTCCTGCAACTGCAACTGTCTTCAAGATATGCGCACTAGATGAGTGAGTGAGTATGTGTAAATGAGACACCAACCTTACATATAAATACAAGTGTGAGATGGCGCTAGGGTTGTGTCTCTTCACTTGGTTGAGCCGACTTCTCCTAGAAGTGGCTAAAACCACTTTATAATTACTAGGGGCCGACTTTACAAATACCACTATACAAATACGGTTTGACCAATCCACAAAAAGGGATTTGATCTTATACAAGACCCGACTTGATCAATCCACAAAAGGGGACTTGATCTATAAAATAATAACTCAAATATAAATAGAATATTCTTCGAAGTTACAATATTTCAACACTCCCCCTTAATGAGAAGAGTATTCTACTGACATGACTCAATACAACATCATCAAGAGAAGGAGAGGGCAGCATCATCATCAGCATCTGAAACACTGACTAGCACATCTATAAATCATCGGAAGTTTTTCTCATCATCAATATCATCATCGCTTACACCATGGAGTTGGAGTAACATCATCATCAGCATGAAGTTGAAAATCATCATCAACAACACGAGGCTGGAACAACAACATCATCAACAAGTGGTAACAGAATGAGGCAGGTGAATCAACAACATTTGTGGTACTCTGACAGACCGTCCTTACCGGACCTTTGGGATCTACCCAGGAATCATAAGATTCCCTAGGATATAAAATCCTAACAAGCTACCACGTGGTATTCTGACAGACCGTCCTTACCGGACCTTCAGGATCTGCCCAGGAATCATAAGATTCCCTAGGATATAAAATCCTAACAGAGCTACCACTACTGACCACAGCTGACATATACATGCACATGTACTCTGATAGACCGTCCTTATCGGACCTTTGGGATCTGCCCAGGGATGATCAATCCCCTAGGATATAAAATCCTAACGGAGATACCCATTGTTGGTCAAGATACCATAGTATCAACAACATCACTCCCCCTTTCAAGGGAGGTCCTTTCGGACAACACCAAGCTTGTCTCGAAATTACTCAAACTTCACACAAGATAGAGGCTTGGTCAACACATCTACAACCTGCTCATCTGTGCCAACATATTGGAACTTTACAACTCCCCTCTACACCATATCACGAATGTAGTGGTACCGGATCTCTATCTTATCATGGAACATTGGGTTCTCCGTCATCTTTATACAACTCCGGTTATCACATAGAATCACGATGGCTTCCATCTCTAGATCGAACAGACCTATCAACAACTTCTGAAGCCATATGGCTTCACAACTGGCGGAACGTGCTGCAATGTACTCCGCTTCTGTCGTGCTAAGAGCAATACTCGATCGCTTCCTGCTTTGCCATGAAGTCATGGCTGACCCCAAACTAAAACAACATCCTGAAGTGCTCTTTCTATCAGAAGCACTTCCATCCCAATTTGAATCAATATAACCATATAGTCTGAAGTCAAGATCTCCGGTATAACAGAGACCATAATCCAACGTGTACCCTTACGGACAACACCAAGCTTGTCTCGAAATTACTCAAACTTCACACAAGATAGAGGCTTGGTCAACACATTTGCAACCTGCTCATCTATGCCAACATATTGGAACTTTACAGCTCCCCTCTACACCATATCACGAATGTAGTGGTTACCGGATCTCTATGTGCTTCATCTTATCATGGAACATTGGGTTCTCCGTCATCTTTATACAACTCTGGTTATCACATAGAATCACGATGGCTTCCATCTCCAGATCGAACAGACATGTCAACAACTTCTGAAGCCATATGGCTTCACAACTGGCGGAACGTGCTGCAATGTACTCCGCTTCTGTTGTGTTGAAAGCAATACTCGATTGCTTCATGCTTTGCCATGAAGTCATGGCCGACCCCAAACTGAAACAACATCTTGAAGTGCTCTTTCTATCAGAAGCACTTCCAACCCAATTTGAATTAGTATAACCATATAGTCTGAAGTCAAGATCTCCAGTATAACAGAGACCATAATCCAACGTACCCTTACGATATCTCATCACATGCTTTGCAGCTACAAGGTGAACACGTCTGGGCTCCACCAGATACTGACTCAAGGTGTTCACAGCAAAGCATATATGTGGCCTGGTATTCATCAAATACATCAACAAACCAATAATTTGTCTGTATAGAGTAGCATCAACCAACTCTGACGAAGTATCAACCAAGAGATTCAAATTCGTTTCCATGGGTGTGTTCATGGCTTTACATTCCAACATGTCAAATCTCTTCAGTATTTCAACTGCGTACTTCCCTTGGTTAAGGAAGATCTTCTTTGGGCTCTGCCAAACTTCAAGACCTAAGAAATAATGCATCGAGACTAGGTCTTTCATCTCAAATTCTGCAGCGAGCTTCCTTTTGCAATCTGTGATGAGCTTTTCTTCTCTTGTCAAGAATAAGTCATCCACATATAGTAGCAATAAAACCGCCTCATCATTCATAACCTTGAAGTAAAGATTAGAATCAACTTTACTCTTGGTAAAGCCCAAGCCGTCAGGAAACTGTCAATTCTACCATACCAAGCTCTCGGAGATTGCTTCAACCCATACAAAGCTTTCTTCAACCTGCAGACATAAGTTTTTCTATCTTCAACTTCAAACCCTTCTGGTTGTTCTATGTACACTTCTTCTTCAATAACACCATTTAAGAAAGTTGTTTTCACATCTATCTGGTGCAACTTCCACTTCATTTTGGCTACATGAGCTATGATGGTTCTGATAGAAGTGTATCTTGCTACAGGAACAAATGTTTCTTCATAGTCAATACCTTCCTTTTGAGAAAATCCACGAGCCACAAATCTTGCCTTATATTTTTCAATACTTTCGTCTGCTGCATGTTTTATTTTGTATATCCACTTGGAAGATACCACATATTTGTTCTTTGGCTTGGGAACTACTTCCCACACATCATTCTTTATAATGGACTGGTATTCTTCTGTCATGGCATTCATCCGTTCTTTCTTCTAAACGGCTTCTTCAAAGCAAGTAGGTTCCTTACCTACGAAATCACACATCAAGGCCACATAGTTGGAGAATGGCTTAGGCTTCTTGCTTTGTCTCGTGGTTCCTTCTGGGGCACCATACTTCTCTGCATCTTGAATAAGTTCACTAGCCCAAGTTGGCTTTCTCTTGTGAGAGATCGTCATACGGGGAGGTTCTTGAGATTCTATCATATCATGATCTTCTGGAATCTCATCATCTGGGGTAACTGCAACTTCCTTCATGGGTTCTGCAACTCTAGGACCTACATGTTCTTCTTCATACACTTCTTATAACTGGCATTTCCTTGATCTCTTGAGTGTTGAACCTTCATCAAATGTTACGTCTTTGTTGATCTCAATATAATGGTAACCTGATATGTAGATTTTGAAAGCCTTAGAGACCTCACAGTATCCAACAAATATTGCCTTCTTTCCTGAAGGATCCAACTTAGTTCTCTTTTCTTTCGGAATGTGTACAAATACTGGACAACCAAATATTTTAAGATGGCTTACTTCTGGCTGCTTTCCGATGATCATTTTTTCGAGGGTTTTGAATCCAAGTGCACTATGGGATAATCTGTTCTGGACACATACTATTGTTCTTGTTGCTTCAACCCATAAGTGCATTGGAAGATCTTGATCATCAATCATAATCTTTATTGCTTCCATAATTGTCCTATTCTTTCTTTCTCCTACACCATTTTGTTGAGGATTATAAGGACTGGTGAGCTCCCTCTTAATCTCGACGTCTCTGCAAAAGCTTCCAAATTCATTTGAAGTGTACTCTCCTCCATTGTCTGATCTGAGTTTCTTGATTTTCCTTTCAGAGAGATTTTCTACGAAGGCTTTGAATTCCTTGAACTTTTCAAGTACTTCATCTTTTGACTTCAAGAAATAAACCCAAGTTTTATGAGAGTAATCATCAATAAAAGATACATAGTATACATACCCGCTTAGAGAGGTTGATGGCATTGGACCGCATACATCTGAGTCGACAAGTTCCAAAATTCCTTCTGCTTTACTGTCACTCTTTGGAAAAGGATTCTTTATGTTCTTTCCTTGTGCACATTCATGATCAACCTTTAGTTCTGATAAACCTGTAACCAAGGCTGCAGGGGAGCGCCCCCCCCCCTCGAACTCGCTCCCGAATCGCGCTCCGAAGGGGAGCGTTCAGGGAGCGCGCTCCCAAGTGCGCTCCCCTTCGGGAGCGTTTTTAGGGAGCACGATTCCTCCTTAAAATATGCGCTCCCTGGTTTTTGAGGGAGCGTTCACTCCCTGGATGCTCCCTGAGCGCTCCCAAGGGAAAAAAACGCTCCCTTGAGCCCACGAGCGTGAGGAGGAGGAAATTCATTTTTTTTGGTTTTTTTTTGGTTTTTTTGGAGAAATGACTCATGGGAAAGGTAGCCTAGGGTTAGCTAAGAGTTTAAAACACTCTTTCACTCCCATTTCTCTCATTCTATTTCTCATTTCATCCATTTCTTTGCTAAGAGGGTTTTGACTCTTGAGAGGGTTCTTGCTAGTTCTTGAGGAGATTGAAGGGAGATTGAAGGCTACCATTTGTGAGAGCTTGGAAGGGAGATTGAAGGCTACCATAGTCATATTCAATCACATTGGAGAGCTAAAGAGGTAGGCTCTTGGTGCCCATTTTTCTTTCTTGTTTT
>ML791726.1:103702-130999 GCA_009831015.1 Picea engelmannii | reverse complement strand
GTCGTGTTCCACGATCACTTCCACCTGTTCCTCCTCTTATTCAAAGATCACGGGAGAAGAAACTAGAAGTTTCTCGTGGCAAGAGGAAAACTTAGAGCATAGTACTTAGTACTTGCTAGATCTCTTTTTTTGTTTCATGTTTATAAGTAGTCTCTAAAACTTAGTAATTTGTCTTGAGTCTTGACTCTTGACTCTTTATTATGGCTTCTTCTATAAACAATGAACTTATGAACTTATGAACTTAAGAACATCATATGACAATTTACCTTTGAAGTTAATGATTGATGTTATGATGCTTTAATGATTGATGTTATGATGCTTTTATGATTGATGTTATAACTTATGATGCTTTAATGTTGAGTGACGAGTCCCACATATGTTTATGATTGATGTTATATGTGTAGTATGTAGTATGTACTAAATGGTTGATGCTTTAATGATCATCAATCCATCACTAATCAATTAGTTAAATGATCTTATATCTATGTTTTCATGTTTTTTTGCAATTGATTCAACATTCTGCATGTTTTATATATATATATATATATATATATATATATATATATATATATTTTATGTATTATATAAAAAAATGCTCCCGCTTCCGAAGATTTTTGAAAATCTGCGCTTCCCGCTCCGCACACCCAATAGCCTTGCCTGTAACTACCTTGCTTACATATGGTAAGGCTTTGTAGTTGATGTGAGTTGGTCTTCTATGCCAAAGTTCACCAGAACTTTCAGTAGAGTGAGTCAAGGCTACATCTGAGTGACCCTTTAACTTGTACAAACCACCTTCTTTTATTCCAATAACAACTACATCTTCTATAGTTTTTCCTTTAGACCACATAAGAACTTCACCATCTATGAATGCAACCTTGAATCCTTTCTTATCTAGGGCTGAAATAGAAAGTAAGTTTTTTTTCAAACCTGGTACAAAGAGTACATCCTTCACTCTCATTGGAGTTCCTGAATCAAGTTTGTAGGTGGCTTCTCCCATTCCTTTGACAAGGTACTGATAATCATCTCCAAGTGAAACTTTCTGGGGGGGGTCCTTTTCTATAAGGATGGTGAGAGTGTTCTTCTGACCTGTCATGTGCTTAGAGGCACCACTATCTATGAGCCAAGTATCCTGTCCAGGTGTCACAGATCCTGAGAGAGCAAAAAACAAAACATATTCTTCAATCTCTTCTTTAGCTAACTTGTTGTGTGGCTCATCATCTTCAGTTGCATGGGCATGATGTCTTTTGTTATTTCTCTTCTTGTATTCTTCCCTTCTGGCAAGACAATTCTTAGCAATGTGTCCCATCTTATCACAATGATAACACTGGTAGGAGGAGAAATCTTTTTGCCTTCTTTGACCTTCATGATATTTCTAGAATCTCTTCGAAGAGTGAGACTCTTTATGAAAGTGAATCTCCTTTTGAAAATGAGACTTTCCCTTTCCACCTTTGGCATGAGCAGCTAGAGCTTGATCTTCATCTCTTAATAGAACGGCTTCTCAATTGGCCACACTTGCTTTTTCTTGAACACATTCTTCCCATAAACTGTCACATTGGAGTTTCTCTTTTCTTGCACAAATAGTTTGGATGAAGGCATCCCAACGTCTTGTTAGACCATTAAGAGTTGTCATCACGAGTTCATCTTCATCTAAGCTGTCTCCAATTGCCTCTAATTGTTCCTTGAATTGAGAAACCCTAGAGAAAGGCTTGAATTGTTTCTCCTTTTTTCATCTTTGTATTCTTGAGTTGGGTTCTCAAGTTCATCTTCCGGTTGATGTTCCTTCCTTCATACATTCTGGTTAGGGCATCAAACATATCTTTTGGAGTATTCTTAGAAGACACTTGAGGGATCAAGTGGTCTTTAATGGAATCTGCAATTATTCTTTTAGCCTTAATCATATCCTTCTTGTACTTCTCTTTGGCTGCATTTTCTTCGGGTTCCAATACATTTTCTTTTATGAATTTTGCAAGGTCATTCTCTTCAAGAATGAGTCCAATTCTATACTTCCATGCACGTAAATTTTCCACACCTTCTCGCTTGTCAACAAGCTTGGTGCTTGCAGACATCTTGACCTGGAGCTAAGAAAATGACCAGAAAATGAAAGTGCTCAAAAATTGAAACTGAGCTTACCAAGAGATGCACTGGGCTTGAGGCGAGTTTGTTGGAGCTAACTGTTTCAGAAAATTCCAAGTTTTACCCCTTGAAACTTGACTTGCGCAATTATGGATTGGTACTTCTGGTACTGGTTCTGGTTCTCTGGTACCATTCAAAACTAGGGTTTGACTTTCCGAAGAATCCAACCGCTGAAAAAGTTCGCTCAAGCTACCAAAAGATGCCCTAGGACAGGGCACACTTCCCAAGGTGGTTTTTGGTCAAAATTTTCTCTTCAGTAAAAAGCCCTAATTTTCTTATACGACAACAGTGACATCTAGATAACCAATGAAAGATGCTCTATTCAGTCAAGCTTTGATACCATATTAAGTTTTTACTGTTGTTATTAGGTTATTTCCAAATTTCATGAGCTTTCAATGCATTTCCAAAACAACAGTATAAAGAGGATCACTGAAAGAAACACAATCACAAGGTACACAACATTTTATCCTGGGAAACCCTCATGGGGAAGAAAACCCAGCAAAACCTCCTCAATGATAGATTTCCAGTACAATGTCAAGACTAAGACCAAAAACACCAAAGACAAACCAAGACCAAGCATGCGCTTCTCTTCTCCTTTGTTAGATTTATTCCTGCAACTGCAACTATCTTCAAGATATGCGCACTAGATGAGTGAGTGAGTGTGTGTAAATGAGACACCAACCTCACATATAAATACAAGTGTGAGATGGCACTAGGGTTGTGTCTCTTCACTTGGTTGAGCCGACTTCTCCTAGAAGCGGCTAAAACCACTTTATAATTACTAGGGGGCGACTTTACAAATGCCACTATACAAATACAGTTTGACCAATCCACAAAAGGGGATTTGATCTTATACAAGACACGACTTGATCAATCCGCAAAAGGAATTTGATCTATAAAATAATAAATCAAATATAATTAGAATATTCTTC
The DNA here is from genome assembly GCA_009831015.1 of Picea engelmannii. NCBI lineage: Eukaryota > Viridiplantae > Streptophyta > Pinopsida > Pinales > Pinaceae > Picea > Picea engelmannii. Next base: position 127,934 of record ML791726.1, on the reverse strand, counting down.
AAAGTTGCAATATTTCAACATACCCAACAGATAACCAAGAGATAGCGTATCTCTCTCTCTCCAAGAATAGCACACCAATCAGAAAGTCCACAAACCAGAAACCAAGACCTAAAACCCAGTTGTGGTAGTTGCAACTGCACTCCTCCAAACTTGCGCACTACTTAACTTGTGTGAGTTGTGAGTGAGTGAATGACCAAATGAGCTCAAGCGTCCTCTATTTATAGTGCTCTTTGTCACCTGTCCAAGTCGACTTCTTCTTTTAGAGGTTAATACTTAAATATCAATTATTTTATTGAGTCGACATGTCTTCTAGGGTTTCTACACATTTATTTAGTTTCTCTAGCTTCCAAAACATTCTAATCTAGTCAGAGGTTACACATGGAGGTTAATACCTCCCGCAGCTACCGTAACATCAACTTATTTGGCCCTGGCATTGAAAAATTGGAAGAAAAGCTTTGAAGGGAAACAAGTTGAGGCCATGAAGATAAAAGACTAGCTTGCTCTTGAACCTGGGAAGCATCGCCTCGGCCTGCAGGGCTGAGAGAAAGAATCACGGGCCACTATGTTACTTCTATGTGGGAAGAAATTAGAACTATCTATCTCATTGGACACCCTATCTGACTACGCACATCTCAACCCATGTGAACCTCCCACCTGCACTTGGCCTACCTAACCGCTCTAATGACTCTATTGCATTCGGCCTTCCAAAAGACTCTATTACTGCGGGTAAAGCTAGAAGTATGGTAACCCAAGCGGACTCTATTGATGATTATGCTCATTCTACACTTTAATTTTCCGATTACCTAAGTATGTTTTGTCGAAAAGTATTTTTATTAAATCATTATGAAACATTGTATACCTACAGACTTATAAGCAAACCAGTATGGTATGGTTATTTAAGTCTCTCTATTGATCTCCTTTTCCTTTTTGTTGATTCTACACTATAACTATCCCTCTAGGTTTTTAGATTAGATTGCTAATTTATTTCTTGTTTCTTGCTTTTATATAGGAGTTGTTTTAGCAGTCCCGCTTTGGGTAGACATCATTGTACCTAAAACAGTCCCATTGACCTACTTCAGTGGTCATTTGTTGGACATTAATACATTTATCTTATCTTATCCCTTTTTGTAAGAAGGTTGTATGGGTTTGGCTGTGGCAATTTTTTATAATACTAAACAATCGTTCATGTGAAGAAAAAAAGAATCATCTGGTAAAGGTTCAGAACTATCAGTTTCTTGTTTCTGTAAGAATCATAAAGAGAAGACTTGTCAAAGGGATTTGAGTAAATATCGACAATGGAGCACTTACTAAAAATGGGCAATGCATCTTTAACACTTTCTTTTATCACAAGTAATTTGTCTTCATTAACTGGAATAAAAACATGAGTACTCCAATTCCTCTCATAATGGTTCAATTGATGCAAAACTGTGGCTATATGCTTAACTTTTGACATGAACGAAACATCTAGAGCACCATCACATAATAATGCTCAAAGAAAATGTTGTCTTAATTTGAGCACATTCTCGTGTCAAATTCCACACACATTCAAACAATACAAACATGCTACAACAGAAACTACTATCCTTTATGGAAGACATCAAAGACTACATTTGCATAAATGTCAAAATAGGAACTCATATACAATAACACCCTAATTGGCTTCACTAGGAGAGGGCCAATATTTAGATGAGTTCACACTGCAATTGGATATATGTGCATACATGTGAAGTCATACAACTATTTTGCACCTGTGCGTATACGAAAGCTGTGATGAGTTAACAAGGAACTAATGCATCATATACTAGAGATTCCAAAGTTACAACTAAGCACCTATAACTGACTCATTTGCAACACTTGCCTTTATTACTAATTGCATATGATCATTCCTTCCAGAATATCTATTGACCTCTTCATTCAATAGAGAATGAATGGGTGAGATTAGCACATAAGCAAAATGGTGTTAATTCGACTTACGACACAATCAATTCTAGTTTTTATTTCAGTGCCGCATTTTTTCAATAATTTCCTTTCATATATAGTTTGGGGGTCCCATTGTAGATGAGGGTTTCGCCTGTAGTGCCAGATATTAGATAGCAATACTCAACTATGATGAATATAACAAAGGAAAGGGAGTAAAAATCATGATATGCCATATTATATCAAGAGTTTCTATACAGATCAATTAGTTATAAGAGACCATTTTGCACTGAATGACCACTGGTCCATGATATTGCATCTTCAACAAGTTTGACTTGATTTAACCCAATTTTCCTGTATTAGAGCAGCAACATATTTTAAGAAAACTGCCAAAACGCTTTTAACTTGTTATAGCAGAAACTTTTTAGTGAATTTTAAACCCGAGATATCCATAGCGTGAAGCGGTCATCCATAAAATTACTCAACATAATGAAAGTCGTTACTTATCAGTGGACTTTTGACAAAATCGTTTTCCCCTTTAGTTGAAGCCTGAGTTGATTACTTTGCTTTAGGCACTCCTTTATTGCTGAAGCAATTGAAGGCCCATTTATCTCTTTTGGTCATGTGGGCATTATTAAAAATTCGAATTTCAGCTTTCTATGATTGGTCAGGAAGGAGGTGGATGTCGATTCAAAGCTTTTTGGTACACCGCATCGTATTCAGAGGATCTTGATCATGGGATAATAGCTGCCAAAACAGCTTTCAAAAGATCCAAATAGGTTTTAAGAAAACAAATGTGTGATCTGTGGGATTAAAAGGGATCTAAATATTCAAAAATGCAATGAAAGCCAACGGAATTTGACTGGTTGTTCACTCGGGTGATATTCCCCTCCAGGGTTCAATTTCCAGCATCGTGGCATGTTTAGCTTCCTCATTAAGGGAGTCGTGATGGACAGAGATCCTCGCCCCAAGTGCCTTCGGCTTTCCACCAATGGAGGCGTTGATTGGGTGACACTAAGGTCAAAGAGAAAGCTTTCAAGCTAAAAAGAAATTGAAAAAAAAAATCAAGATGCCCCAATTAACGCTGCCCTGAAATACATTCATTTGTGTTCAGATTTATTAGAGTGAGAATGTGAAGAAATACCTTTGGATTGGTGACATGCGCCTGCTTTCGAAACTGGGCAGCTACAACAGAACGCAACTGAGAAGTGGTGATAACTTCGTGGAGGTTGTAGGTCTCCATGATCTGTGGGATGGAACGGCAGGCTTCCCTGAAGAAATGAAAGACCCGCTTTCTCGCCTCTTCCAATGACTGCGAATTCGCTCCTGTTCCCACCTGTCTCAACGGGGACGCCATGGCCGACTGCGAGCTCCACCTCTTTTCTGTCCTCTTCGCTTCTCCGGTGGCAAATAATAGCTAAAATGCAGCCATTCATTCGTTTATATCTATGAGAACTTGAGAAGAATAGCTCTGTTAAATAGTTATTTATATATACATACATAGTTAGTTTATGAAAAAGCTTTTTTCATTACATTAAATATATTATTTCTGAGGAAACGGATATATTCGTATTAGTCGAAGGGCAGTCTCCCAAAAACTCTTCATAGGTTATACAAAGTCTGCAATTGTTAAAATTTTGAAGTTTTTCTTCTTACTAGTTGGTAGTTGTGATGTTTAATGTAAATTATTATAAGGTTGAAAAAGTCAAATGGGATATGTAAATGTTACAATGAGATGAGATGCAATACTTTAAGGGGATATATGTGAAGGGGATATATCACAACACATGTCAAGGTAGGTTGTTGAAAGGAAATTGCGGCAATTATACATGTTAAAATTGTCCATGTTTGTTTTTTCATAAATATCTATACACAAAATTTAAAATTTAGTGTAAAGAAATGTTTTTTTTTAATGCAAATGTGTCTACAAAAGTTATTTTATTCTAATAATTTGAATCCATAAAAGCTATCTAGAACTTGTATAACAATATACATAAGAAAATGACAAGAAACATAATGCTAAATATGAATATAGACAATTTTAGCAAAAGATATTATGGTTCCATCATATACAAACAAGGTATGTTATAAATCTCTCATTTCCATTGAATATATTTGTTGAATACTTAAGAGATTAAAAAAAATTCAAAAGTTTTTATTTGTTAAATACTTAAGAGACTGAAAAAAATTCAAAAGTTTTGTGTAGCACTTTGTTTTGATTTCATAAAAAGTTTAGCATGTTTTGGTTTCATGATTTCATACAGAATGACATATATTTTAGTCTTATCGAAGTAAAAAAATTAAAAAATCATAAAATAATTTGAAATATATAGTATGCTCAAAGTCAAAATTTGTTAAAACAATAAAAATCATAAAATAATTTGAAAGATGTAGTATTTGCAAAGTCAAATTTGTTAAAACAATAGAAGAATTCTTTGGAACGCCAAAAAAATAACATTTGTTAAAAGTTCATTGATGGTACTTAAGAAATTTTGAAAGCATCGATAGTACCTAAGTTTTTTTGTAATGGTCGATGGTACTCAAGTTTTTCCCAAAGTGTCAATGAATAAGGGAAGTGTGTAAGAAAGTGGCAATGGAGATTTGAAAGTTTGGCAATGGATGTTTTTTGGAAATCGTCAAAGAAGGTTTTTTGAAGTTGGCAAATGGAAACGAAGTTTTTGAGAAGCACTGAAAAAAGTCAAAACATAGGTTTTTTGAAATGCGTCGATACAAAGGATGAATTGACAAAGCGCGGAAGAGGATTTTTTGAAATTGGGCGATGAGAATGAGTATTTTGGAGAAGTGTCGAAAATATCAAGATATAAGTTTTTTTTAAATGGCCCAATACAATGAACAAATTGAGAAAGGGTCAACAAGGGTTTTAATTTGTTAAAACAATAGACAAATTCTTTGGAACACCAAAAAATGAATACTTTTTCACAATTCGTTGACAATACTGAAGAAATTTCAAAAGCATCGATGGTACCTAAGTTTTTTTGTAAGCATTGATGGTACTTAAGTTTTTTCCAAAGTGTCTAAGAATAAGGGAAGTTTTTGAGAAAACAACGATGGAAATTTGAAAGTTTGGCAATGGACGTTTTGTGAAAAGTGTCGAAGAAGGTTTATTGAAATTGGCCAATGGAAGCAAAGTTTTTGGAGAAGGGTGGAAAAATGTTAAAAGATAGGTTTTTTGAAATGCACCGACACGTGGGACGAATTGACAAACCACGAAAAAGGCTATTTTGAAATTGGTCTACGAAAACAATTTTTTTGGAGTACTGTCGAAAGAGATCAAGATATAAGTTTTTTTAAACTCATCGATACAAGGAAGGAATTGAGAAATGGTCGAGAAATTTTTTTCAAGTGACGATGCAATTTTTTTTGGAAAGCGAGGATACGTGTTTTCTCAAAAGTGCTAATACATGTTTTTTCAAAAGTGTCGATACATGTTTTTCCAAAAGTGCCAATAGACAAAATTTAAAGTTCACAGAAATGGTCATGCTTTTTTACAGTTGTTGATACACATTTTGGAAGACTTTATATAGACTCTGATGGAATGCGTAGTATCGACAAAATCAAAATTTGTTAAAAAAATAGACAAATTCTTTGGAACGCCAAAGAATGAACACTTTTCCAAAAAATCGTCGATGGTACTTGAGAAATTTCAAAAGTGTTGATGTTATGTAAGTTTTTTTGTAAGTGTCGATGGTACATATGTTTTTCCCAAACTGTCGATGAATAAGGGAATTTTTTAAGAAAGCGTCGATGGAGATTTCAGGGTTTCGTGATGGATGCTTTTTGAAATCCATCAATATAATGGACGAATTGACAAAGCGTGGAGAAGGTTTTTTTGAAGTTTGTTGATGAAAATGGGGTTTCTGAAGAAGCATGGAAAAAGGTGAAGAAATAAGTTTTTTGAAATGCACCTATACAATGAACAAATTGAGAAAGTACCCACTGAGGTTTTTCTAAAACCGACGATGCAAGTTTTTTTGGAAAGTAGGGATACAGATTTTTTCAAAACCATCGTTAAATATTTTTTCGAAAGAAACAATACATGTTTTTGCATAAATGCCAATGGACAAAATTTAAAGTTTGTTGAAAACGTCATGTTTTTTTACAGTCATTGATACATGTTTAGGAAGGCTTTGTATAGACTTTGATTAGGAGTTAACTTTGACGACTACCCTTACCTATCACATGATAATTGATATTTATATTTTCCTATAAATTAATTATTTCAACAATTTTGATCAAAGTTGTTAATTAAAATATCAATGGCTTCGATCACTTTGGACCAAAGTGGAGTCTCGGTGTTGTAACAAAGTGTTTAAATTGCTTTGTTTATGAGAAAATATTAAATTTGTTGTAATAAAATCTAAATTCTTTTTTTAATTTTGAGCAAGTCATCTAATCAAAATTAAAATAAGTTTTTAAAGACTTAAAACATTGTTGAAGGATTAAATAATTGAAACACAATCTATTTTAAAGACTAAATTAGAACTTGATCGGTCTTTAGATCTGATGGCTTGAAGGGGAATTTGATCAATGAAATAGGTTAACATCAGAGCTCTAAGTAAATGGAGGTTAATGGAGCAAAAAGCTATGATACCACGAAACACCATTGGTATACATGTCATGTTCCTATTTAAATTGGAGCATTTCGAAACTTTTCAAAACCATTTTCCAAAGCTCCAATACCACTTCCAGTATTGAATTAACTATTTCAATGGTTTTCATTTATTGGAGAAATTACTATTATCGACACAGTAGTTCAATGGGAGTTAACTGACTAGTTATATTTTAGAATTTCCATTTTTAGACTATCGTTATTATGCATGCATGCATTCCTAAGGAAAGTTAACTACTTGATTGCTTTTCTTAATTATGGAATGTTCTTTCCTATATATGAGTGTATTTCACTCATTCATTGTATCACAATGATCACCATTGATTAGCTCATTAGAGTAGTGTGAATATATTTTCTCATTCTTCCATATTGAATCTCTCCTCCTATATTGATAAGCTTTGTTTGTACTTGCTTTAGCTAGGTCTCTTGTGCAGGTTTCGATGAAACATTGACATGGTAGAAAACCTACGCTGCTTGGAGCAAGTCAGACAAGCCAGAGAATAAGGAAAATCAGAGTTTCGACGAGCAAAATCGAGTTTCGACGAGCAAAATCCGTGTAATAGATAGAGTCGACCTTTTCTTAGTTGAAAAGTGCAACCGGCGCACCTTCTCCCTGTAGAAAGGAGCGATTGTCGCACCCAGACTTATGATTTTTCCAATTATGGAGCGGTCGCGACCAATACACTACCAAAGTGTGACATGGTCACTCTGTGTATTAAGGAAAGGTGTGACCACCTCGCCCTTTTTGCAGTGATTTCTCAGTTTTTCACTTGCAGATTGAGAGTAAATTTTAGGGGTTCTCAGACACAGTGGGAGAGATGGATACGAAACCTATTCTATAGTCAAACCTGGTGGTAATCCTCACACCATACAATTATTTTGATTGTAATCCCAAGGCTAAATTCCAACTTAGAAGGAAAGGATTGTACAATCTGACGATGGGGACAGAAACATAACCTACATCAGCAATTGAGAAGACCAGATGGGTGGATCGAAAGGATGAGGCCACGTGACTTCTTCTTGAATTGATTTCAATTGATTTATGGTTTCATGTTGTCACATGCAAGACTCCAAACACAATCTAGACCACCTTGGAAAGTTTGTTTGGAAAGCAAGATGAGATGAGAGGTCATATGCTTGAGGTAGAGTTGAATACTTTAGATCCTAAAAGTCTCCCTTTGGTCTCACAACTAAACGTACCTCTCCTTACTCAACTTACTTACCGGGTTCAAATGATAGGGTTGGGATATCATGAGATGAAAAGATGGAGAATAAATAAGATAGCTTAAAAGGGAGTAAATAATATACAAGATTTATTTACCAAGTTTAAATCTTTGATATTGAGCTTGGCATCTTGTGGTATTGATAAGTCTACACAAGTAGATCAACTTATTCTAACAATCTTGGCTAAGTTAGGACCAGAATATGTTGTATATGTCTCCACTTTCCATTATGGCAGATATCTCTTTGGAACAAAGTGGAAGATGCCTACCTAATCCAAGAGCTTGATGGGGCAGAGAAAAGCCTAAAAATAAAAGTTCTTGGAATGGCTTCAAAACGAACATGTGTGTAGGCCTCATCGAAAATAACCCAACGCAACTTGAACAGGCTCAAACGGACGTCGCATGCCCAAGTTATGGTGATCTGTTTGTTTTGCCAAACAAGGAAAAAAATGTTGATTGTACAGTCCATACAGTGCCACGTGGAAGCTGATTGTACATGTCATATAAATGATGTGGCAGCACAGTTGGTGCAGACATGGCAAGGTCCGTACAGCTAACATAGTAGGCTGACTGGGCGTACGGGCTGATGATGTGGCAAGTATAGTTGGACCAACCAAGAAGTGACATGTGTCACCACTAGAAGGGTGACACGTGGCACACCGTACATGTGACATGTGGCACATTGTACGGAGACACGTTGCAGACAGTGATTGGACGAGTGTGTTGACAGGGTAGGTGACATGGCTAACACCTGGGCAGATAGCTGGTCGAATGAGTTTGTGACACGTGGACGAATGGTGGAGTGACACGTGGACCATACATGGGCTACCACGTGGCACCCATTCATTGGTCGTTGGTTTCTTTGCAAAAAAGTTTGGTCTCCACTGGTTTCAAACTCGATACCTATGCATGGGCGGATGGCTTGGCAGGGCTGGGCTAACCAACCCACCCAAGGGTGATCCTTGTTAACTATATGGCTTAAGCTATATTTGAATTCAAATTATTTGATATTTGGACGGAGGTAAGGGCTGGGGCCTAGCCCCAGCCTCGGTCGCGAAAAACACCATACGTCCCTCGTAATGTGTCTAGGGCTTTGGTCTTCAATCATTCAGCGCGAAGGTGGATATGGGTTAGCCCCCGGTTCTTGGTGTTGTTGCCATATGACCTAGGTTTAAAACTGTTAGCACGGGATTTTGGGAGTAGCCCTCGGTTTCGAGGATTCCACCTTTGTTGCGCCACGCAACCTAGTATTTCAGATTGAGGGCCAGCGCACAGCCCTTAAGGGTTGACGCTTGGCCATATGTTTATTCATGTGACAATGCAAAGGGGGCGCGCACCCAGGAAAAGGGGCTTAGCTCAAGTATTTTGCAAAAAGTGGTTTTTAACCATAGAATATGATTTTTTAGTGATTTTTAGGCCTGTTTTTTGAGATTTTGGCCAATATTGGGGGATATTGGGCCCTTTTTGAGGCCATATCTTGGGAGGAAGTTGGGAGATGGTTACCAACTTCAGATCTATATTAAACAGGCCTTCTTGAGGCCATGGAGGACATTCAAAGTAGGTTTATGCTGAAGATTTGCCAAGCTAAATCCATTTTTATGCATGGAAGTTGTTGAGGAGCGCACCTTTGCGGGCCATTTCTGGGAGCTTTGGTCATCCAATTTGAGTGTCGTTTCTTCTATTGGGTTCTTGAGATCTAGTAGAACAAGATCAAATCATTTTTGTAACCTTTTGGCACTGTTGTGATGTACTTATTAAGATTTGAACAGAAATAAGAAAGCCTCACCCACTGAGACAAAGGCTCGGAGATGTAGGCGAGATTGTCAAACTCTGTTATCACGTTGGTGTTATGGTTTGTTATTGCTTTATGCTTCATTTCATTTCTGTACATGTTCATATGGCTGTTATATTTCTTCTATAACTTCTTCCTCTTTCTTAAAGCTTCCTAATTGGTTAAATAACACATGCATAATAACTCAACCATAGTCATTTAAAAGATCTTTTCGGATCAAGTGGTATCAGAGCTAGTTGACATTTGGATTTGAGTTTTGCATGTTAACCAGGGAAAGGCTACATCATGGTGAAGGTGAGCTTGTGGAAGAGAATCCATTGATTGGATTGAGAAAGAGAACTTCTCATAGCGAGAAGATGGCATCGAAAGAGGGACTTTCTCAGGATGAGAAAGAGTTTCAAAAAACTTTCTTTGCTATGTCAAAGATGATGAAAGTTTTGTACAAGGATTACTTGGAATGGAAAAGACCAAATCTGGGTGAATCTTCAAAGGGAAAAAGTGAAGAAGGACAAGATCATCCTTCACCTCCATCATCACCTCCTTCTTCTCCTTCATCTTCGAGCTCAAGTTCTAAATTCAATGCAAAGAAACATGTTCATAAACATAAGAATGAAATGCCATTATTAAAACTTGATGTTAAATTTGAATTACCTATATATGATGGTGAAGTTAATGCAGAGAGACTTGACAATTGGGTCAGACAGATGGAGGTCTATTGCAGTGTGCAACAGATCAAGGATGAGGCCACACAAATCAAGTTGGCATCATTAAGACTTGCAAGCACAACACTCATCTGGTGGCAAAGCAAGTTGCAAAACGAAACACAACAAGTGGGTAATGTATTTCCATCATGGCAAACTTTCATTTTTGCACTTAAAAAACAATTCTATCCTTTGGGTTATAAAGAAAAAGCATTAATTGAATGGAAAGATTTAAAACTAAGAAAAGGACAAACAATGCAAGAATACACAGATGGCTTTCGAAAAATGGCATTGATGTTAGATATCCCTTTACATACCCAAGAAAATCTTATGAAGTATATATTAGGTTTATCTGCACATATTAGAAACACTGTATTCATGTTTGGACCAACTAATCTTGATGAGGTTTATGTTCAAGCGACACACATTGAAGCAAGGAAAACAAGTGTTGGAGTATCAGGGGAATCGTCTTCAAGGAAAGAGGACAAGAGGAAGTGGAATGGCAAAAAGGCAAATGCAGTGACGAGAAATGAAGAGAGGCCCTCTTGCAAGCATTGCAAGAAAGAGGGGCATGATGAGGATCGTTGTTGGCAATTGCATCCCAAGAAGAGGCCAAAGTGGTTCAAGGAAAAGAAAGGGAGGCAAATAGTTGTAGCGACAACACGACCGACAGATTTGGGATCAGATTCAAGTGATGAATCAAAGGTTTGATTGGTTGGTATGACAAGTAAAATTGGTAAAGGACTTGATTATAGAAGTAATTTGTTTCGCATCAGGGTCATCATGCGACACACTAAGGTTGATACATTAATCGATAGTGGATCTCAATCTAACCTAATTTCAGAGGAATTGGTTAAGCAATTGGGGTTAAAAACACATATGCATCATAAGCCCTACACACTTAAATGGATAAGCAAACATCATCAAATGCACATAACAAAGCATTGCACAATCAAATTTGTTATTTCATCTAAGTATGTGGATGAGGTAACATGTGATGTAGTACCACTAAGTGAATCTGGAATGGTCTTAGGCAGTCCATACTTATATGATCGTAAAGCAATCTTCTACGGGACAAAGAATCAATATCAATTAACCAAAGTAGGTCAAGATTATGTGGTTCATGCTCATCATGTAAAGGCAAATAAAACTCTTCAAACTATGGAACAATTAAAGAAGGCAGTTCAAGCAATCAACAAACCTATAATTGTTTCAAATGAAGTAATCGATATTAAGCAAGAACAGGAAATGATTGTTGAATGGAAAATCAATCATAGTTTGCTTCAAGACAAGCTCATGTCGTGCAAATATTACAAACATATCAGCTCATTTGCAATCGTATTTTTTATGCTATCATTAGTAATGTTATCTACATGGATGATAATGGCTTCAGTAAGATGTGACAGGGTTCAAATGGCTAACAATATGTTGTCAGTTGTCATGATTGTGTTACAATTGATCTTGATGAGACAGGTGCATAAGACTGAGTTCAAAGACAAAGATCAAGCTGGGTGGCCTATCTCGAGCTTGATGATTGGTCAGTAACCTTTTGGGGACCAAAAGGTCTTTTAGTGGGCAGGTGTGATCCAAAATCAGATCCAAGAGCTTGATGGGGCTCAGAAAGACCTAAACATCAAAGTTCTCAGAATGGATTCAAGACAGATGTGTGTGTAGGCCTCGTTGAGACGAACCCAACACAACTTGAACGGGCTCAAACGGACGTCGTATGCTCAAGTTATGGTGATTTGTTCATTTTGCCAAACATGAAAAAAAATGTTGACTGTACAATCAGTATAGTTCGTACAGTGCCACATGGCAGTTGATTGTACAGGTCGTACAGTCGTACAAATGACGTGGAAGGTTGAATAGGTGTATGGGCTGATGATGTGGTAGGTACAGTTGGACCAACCAGGAAGTGACATGTGTCACCACTGGAAGGGTGACACGTGGCATGTACGTACATGTGACACGTGGCATGTCCGTACGAATGATGTGGCACGTCGTACGACAACACGTGGCAAACGGTGACTGGGCGAGTGTGTTGACATGGTAGGTGATGTGGTTACACCTGGGCAGATAGCTGGTCGAATGAGTTTGTGACATGTGGACAAATGGTGGAGTGCCACATGGCCCAGACATGGGCTGCCACATGGCCCAGACATGGGCTGCCACGTGGCACCCATTCGTTGGTCGTTGGTTTCTTTGCAAAAAAATTTGGTCTCCACTGGTTTCGAACTCGAGACCTATGCATGGGCAGATGGCTTGGCTGGGTCGGGCTAGCGAGCCCGCCCAAGGGTGATCCTTGTTAACTATATGGCTTAAGCTATATTTGAATTCAAACTATTTGATATTTGGATTGAGGTAAGTGTTGGGGCCTAGCCCCAACCCCGGTCGCGAAAACCACCATACATCCCTCATACTGTGACCAGAGTTTGGGTCTTCAACCATTCGATGAGAAGGTGGATAGAGGTTAGCCCTCGGTTCTCGGTTTTGTTGCCATATGACCCGGGTTTAAAACTGTTAGCGCGGGATTTTGGGAGTAGCCCTCAGCTTTGGGGATTTCACCTTTGTTGCGCCTTGCAACCTAGTATTTTAGATTGAGGGCCAGTGCGCAGCCCTTAGGGGTTGGCACTTGGCCATATGTTATTCATGTGACCATGCAGAGGGGGCACGTGCCCAAGAAAAGGGGCTTAGCCCAAATATTTTGCAAAAACTGGTTTTTTAATCATAGAATATGATTTTTCAGTGATTTTTAGGCCTTTTTTTGGAGATTTTGTCCAATATTGGGGGATATTGGGCCCTTTTTGAGGTCGGATCTTGGGAGGAAGTTGGGAGATGGTTACCAACTTTAGATCTATATTAACCAGGCCTTCTTAAGGCCATGGAGGACATTCAGAGCAATTTTATGCTAAAGATTTTCCAAGACAAAGCCATTTTTATGCAGGGAAGTTGTTGAGGAGCGCACCTTTGTGGGCCATTTTTGGGAGCTCTGGTTATCCGATTTGAGTGTCGTTTCTTCTGTTGGGTTCTTGAGATCTGGTATAGCAAGACCATATTAGTTTTGTAACCTTTTGGCACTATTGTGATGTACTTATTGAGCTTTGAACAGAAATAAGAAAGCCTCGCCCACTGAGACAAAGGCCCATAGACGTAGGCGAGATTGCCGAACTCTGTTATCACATTGGTGTTATGGTTTTTTTGTTGTTTCATGCTTCATTTTAGTTCTGTACATGTTCATATGGCTGCTATATTTATTTTATAACTTCTTCCTCTTTCTTAAAGCTTCCTAATTGGTTAAATAACACATGCATAATAACTCAACCATAGTCATTTAAAAGATCTTTTTGGATCACTACCATGGAGAAATTCATTGATTCTCTCATGCATGAGCAGGAAAAATTCATTCAGATGGGCCTAATCAAGGATCCCAAAGCACATGCACTCACCATGCATAATAACTCAACCATAGTCATTTAAAAGATCTTTTCGGATCACTACCATGGAGAAATTCATTGATTCTCTCATGCATGAGCAGGAAAAATTCATTCAGATGGGCCTAATCAAGGATTCCAAAGCACATGCACTCACCATGCATGATGGAAAATGATCATCCAAACAGAAGGGAAAGGGGAAATCACAACATCCAGAGCCAAAGAAGGAGGGATATTCAAAACCCTTCAAGGATTCTTCAGGTTCCAAAGACTCCCCAGGTTTCAAAGAGAAGAAGAAGAAGAAGGGAAAACAGTGTACTTACTGCAATAAACCAAATCATGAAGATTCCACATGCATGAAGAAACAGATCAATCTTATGGCTCAGGTACTTCAGCAGAACAACCTTGGAAACTTCATACCAAAAGGAGCCAAGAAGAAGAAAGAATAAGATGATGTATCTAATAAAGGTAATCATCATGCTCTTGTTGCGATTAATTCCTCATATGATTCATGGATTATAGATTCTAGCGCATCACATCATATGGCAATGAAAGAGGAAGTTTTCACTTCTTTGAGTTCATGCTCAAGACCCCCTATTCTCATGGGGGATGATACTCGAGTTGTAGTAGCAGGAGAGGGAAGAGTGGAACTCCCTTAGGCAGTTTTGAGAATGTTTTACATGTTCCAAAGCTTTCTATAAATCTGCTCTTAGTTTATTAGATCACTCAGAAAGGTAAAAAGGTTGAATTTACATTAGATTCAGTTTATGTGCTTGACATGCATGACAATTCCATTATTGCAATTGGTGAGGTAGATCACAGATCAAGGTTGTATAAATTCACTAAGTTTGTTGACCATAAATCCTCCTCACTATTAACGCATGTCGATGATAGTAGTAGCGTATGGCATGAGATATTTGGTCATTTAAACTTTAGGTACATGCAACGACTTTCCAAGCAAGGAATGGTCAAAGGCTTGCCAGATGTTTACTTTTTTGAAGGGGTTTGTGAAGGTTGCATTATTGGCAAGCATATTGAAGAGAAGTTTGAAAAGGGGAAGGCAAGGAGAGCCTCCTCTTCCTTGGAGCTTGTTCACAGTGATCTCATGGGTCCATTTTCACATCCATCCATCATCAAAGCAAGGTATGTCCTCGCATTTATTGATGATTACTCATGTTATACTTGGGTTTATTTTCTCAGGCAAAAGTCTGAAGTTTTTTAGCATCTCAAAGACTTTAAAGCTCTAGTAGAGACACAGGTTGGGAAGAAGATCAAGATCCTCTGTATAGACAATGGGGGGGAGTATATTAACATAGATGTTTAGACTCTTTGTAGTGAGGTCGGTATCCAGTTGCAACATATAGTTCCATACACTCCACAGTAGAATGGAGTTGTTGAAAGGAAGAACAGATCTTTCAAGGAGATGACCAATTGCATGTTGCATGTGAGGTATCTTCCTTCCAAGCTTTCGGCTGAGGCACTTAATTGTGCTTCTTATATATAGAACATATCTCCTCATCGATCTGTTGAGGACATGATGCCTTTTGAGGCTTGGACAGGTGGTAAACCAGATGTCACACACTTCCGCATCTTTGGATCTCGTGCATGGGACCATATTCCTTTTGAAAATAGGAAAGCATTAGATCCACAGAGCACACCTTGCATCTTTGTGGGATATCCATATGATGTGAAGGGGTACATGTTGATTGATCCCTCTACAGACCGGCTAATCATTGAGCGCATTGTTCAGTTTAAGGAGAGTCCTTTGCATGCACCTCTAGTGCAACATGCAGAGACTTGTGTGCTTCCATTAGTTCCAGACATAAGAGATTATGATTCCATACACTCGGATGCTACATATTCAGACTCATATTCAAAGGATCATGTACATGGAGTTGAGCATGTAGTACAACTAGATGAATATCCAGCGTCGTAGCTTCAATAGATGCCCAAGTGGTCACAGTCAACACTTCAGGTAGCAGGTGTCCTTGTAGGGAATCCATTGTATTCGAGGAGGACTCGATCTCAACATGAGGAGCCTTCTCATGTGTTTTCAGCTTCTAAACCAGTGATGCCCTTGCATTGCTATATGGTTCAATCCTCTGATCCATAGATCTACAGAGAGGTTGTGGGAAATCCTTTATGGGAAGTAGCCATGCATGAGGAGTATGACTCACTCCTAAAGAATCAGACTTGGGATCTGGTTCCACTTCCACCAGGGAGGAAACTTGTCAGATGCAAATGGGTCTATAGGACCAAGAGGGTAGAAGATGGTCAGGAGAGGAGGTACAAGGAAATATTGGTTGCAAAATGATTTCAGCAAATTCATGGGATATATTATGATGATACCTTTGCTCATGTAGCAAAGATGGACTACATTCGCTTGGTTCTAGCCATTGCAACAACCAAAGGATGGGAAGTTCACCAGATGGATGTGAATAATGCTTTTCTTCACGACTATCATTTAGAGGAGACCTACTTGGAGCAGTGACAAGGGTTCATTTAGAACTCATCTTTAGTATGCAGACTGAAGAAGTCACTCTATGGCGTCAAGCATGCACCTAGAGCATGGTATGAAAAGATGGATTCTTATCTACTTTCACATGATTTTGTTAGATGTAAATATGATTGTAATGTTTACATGCTGAGGACTTGATGATTTTAGTACTCTATGATTTTTTGATCACTAGTAGCTCTGCTTCTGCCATTGCAGTCAAAGATATTTTGCATGACAGGTTCTCTATGATGGACATGGGTCCACTTCATTTATTTCTTGGTCTTGAGATTAGTCAAGATGCTTCAGGCATCAAACTTTCTCAGGCTAAGTATGTCAGGGATCTTATGGATAGATTCCAAATGACATATTGTAAGTCTGCATCTACACCCTTCTTATCTAGGATCATACTTGAGGATGGTGGGGATACACCATTAGTGGACAACACTTTGTATCGACGGTTGGTGGGGAGTCTTTTGTATCTCACACACACCCATCCAGATATCTCACATGCAGTAGGAGCAATTTCTAGATACATGCAGGAGCCCCATGATCTGCACTGGAAGGTTTCCAAGCGCATCCTCATAAATGTTTAGGGCACCATGAGTTATGGGATTCACTATGCAGTTGGTTGTACATTGGATCTAATAAGCTTCACAGATTTAGATTGGGATGGCGATGGCATAAATCGCAAGTCCACTTCCGGTTATACTCTCAGTTTGGGGTCAGGCCCTATTTGTTGGTCAAGTAAAAAGCAATCAACCATTGCTTTATCTTCCACAAAGGCTTAGTATAGAGGATTAGTCAACTGTGTCATTCAGGCACTTTGGCTTAAACACTTCCTTACCGAGCTTGGTATCTAGTTTCACTGCACAACTGTCATATGGTGTGACAATCAGAGTACACTAAGATTTTGCAGAGATCCAATACAACGACAACAAACCAAACATATTGAGGTTAACATGCATTTCATCGTAGATCTAGTACATGACATAACCATTCATCTACAATTTTGTCCTTCCTCTGAACGAATTGTCGATATATTCACCAAGACCTTCATTGGACAAAAGTTTCAAACTTTACAGGATCATCTTGGAGTGAAGAACACAATTTCCTAGCAACTGCCTTTTCTTCTTTTCATGCATTGTCTTTTGAGGGGGGGGTTTGTTCCCACGTGGTTTTCCCTCTTTCCTCATGTTTATTCAATGTTCATTAGTTGCATAGTACATGAGTACCTAATATGGACTAATTATCTCGACTCATTTTTACTTCAGAGTGATGTTCAGGGGGGGTGTGGGAGAAATTACTATTTTCGACACACTAGTTCAGTGGGAGTTAACTGACTAGTTCTATTTTAGACTTTCCATTTTTAGACCATCACTATTATGCATGCATGCATTCCCAAGGAAAGCTAACTGCTTGATTGCTTTTCTTAATTATGGAATGTTCTTTCCTCTATATGAGTGTATTCCACTCATTCATTGTATCACAATTATCATCATTGATTAGCTCATTGGAGTAGTGTGAATATATTTTCTCATTCTTCCATATTGAATCTCTCGTCCTTTCTTGACAACCTTTGTTTGTACTTGCTTTAGCTAGGTCTCCTGTGTAGGTTTCGATGAAACATTGACATCACCAAAGTCGTTAATTAAAATATCGACGACTTCGGTCACTACAGACCAAAGAGAAGCCCCGATGTTGTAATTAAGGGTTTAAAATGATTTGTATATGAGAAAATTTTAATTTTGATATAATAAAATATAAAAAAAAATTGAAATTTTCAGCAAGAAACTAAATCATGATTAAAATAATTCTTTCAAGAATTAAAACATCGTTAAAGGATAAAATAATTTAGGCGTGATCTATTTTAAAGACTAAATTATAACTCGATTGACCTTTAGATCTGACGGTTGGAAGGGAAAGTTGATCAACACAGGAGGTTAATATTGGAGCTCTAAGTGAACAAAGGTTAGAGCAAAAATCTCAAATACCACCAAACCACCTTTGGTATTGTTGTTCCAGAGTCTGTACTTAAGGCTTAGAAGTACAACGTTTAGGCATCCAAAAGTGGTTAAAAGGTGGAGAAGAGAGAAACGTCAACCTTCGGCAAAGGAAACTAAGGAAGATTTCTACGTTGGCGTTGTCTAGCTTCCAATTGTTCCTAGATGGCTATATCATGTTCGATTGCTGCCCATGAACGTTCGAGTTCAACCCAAGTAGTGGCTATTTTAAGAATAGTGTCGAAAATGTTTAAGGCAATGTGCGTTTGATTTGATAATCCGGGTTCGATATTGGGCTGTGTGGGTTCAGGGACAGTCATGGAGGAACAGTAAATTAAGAAAAACTTCAGAGAGAAATTAAGTGATGTCTCAATTTGGTCGTATAAAAGAGAATTTACAGTTTCGAAAATAAAACGTGGTGCAAATCAAAGGCTCTTTCCCGTAACTGAGTTATATCTTAATAAAATGTATGAGGTGGGAGAAAAACATTTAGCTGTCTATGGTGTAAGGCTCCTATCAAGGGAGAATCTCACGTATAAACATGAGAGGAAAACTTTAAAGAAATAACTCGATGTAGCATAAAACATGTATAGAATTCTGAAAGTGTTGACTGGTCTTACACCCGCTGATAGCTGGTATAGAGGAAAAATAGTAAACAATTACAGAAAACCAAAATTCATTCGCTATAGTAGTGGTCATACTAAATTATAACGAAGCATTCATCAGTTATGAATATGAAATGAAATGAAATATGAGATACAAGGAAACAAACTCATAACACAGTCGTGACGGAATTGAGAATCTTCAGATTTGCTTTGTGTTAACTCTCAAAATGTAAAAACTCTATTACAATCGACACAAAAAGGTCCAACCCTTTTTCTTTCTTTCTATGGTATATTTATACAGTCTTACAATAAGATAGAATCTCAATCGTTACAAAAAATTCAGTTATAATAGGAAGGAGAGCAATCGCTCCATTTCTTCTTCTTTGTCTTCACTTGGTGCCAGAAGTTTGTCCTCGTGCGTGCTCGGTACAGGTGACACATCTTTCAACCAACTGAGATATCAGCCTCGACAGTTCTGCTTGACAGTTGGCTTCAAAAGAGTAACAGTCTCGGGCTAATTGCGGCAGCCTGTCTCCCATCTGTCTGTCTATGATGTCGATAGCGCATAATTGTGCGCTTGGTTTAATCATACATTTGTCTATTTGGACTATGTCTGCCATAGTCACTTGGGAGATCTCGACCGAATATCTATCCTCTTTTTCCTTTAGATCAAGTGAGTTTTTTGCCATATTCATTTGCATCAATGCTTCGGCATTACCTCCGTTATCAATGCCTAGCAGATCGCCATCTATAGCACTAAAGGTCTCTTCTAAGGAATTCGTTACCCTTTTGGCTTGCAGCTTGCCTTCCGCGATGTTGTGCTCCCATTCTTTTAATAGAATGTTTCCTCTGGTCTGCTCCGAAATGGTGAACCTGGGAGTACTTCCCGAACCCCTGCTGTTTGTGGCTATCATAGCCTCTTGGAAGGTGACTCGTGCTGCTCCAACTTCCCTTTCTCTAGCAGATAAGTTCTCTGAAACCTGGTTTACTAGCAAACAATTGTCTCGGATCGCTTCTACCTTGGCGAGTAAATTTTGTTGGGCCACAGAGACTCTGCTCCGAATCTCCATCGCCTGGGATTTGAACATCCCGATGTTTATCATTCTGCTCTCAACGATCTCCACCCTAGCCTGTAGCTGTTTGATCAAATCCTTTTGCTGGCTCGCTTGCATCTGACCATCTCGGACCACCAGCTGTGCTTGCTCGAGCTTAGTCTTGAGTAGCTCTATCTCGTTTTTATCGGCCAACCTGGCCTGCTCTATTCCTACGCTCGCCTGGTCTTTGGCAGTCTCTATTGCTATGGCTAGTCTGGCTTCAAGGGTCATAATGAGGCGATTTTTTTGTTTAAGCTTGTTTTTCAAAAGCCCGACTGAAAATTGATTCGCCGAGGCATATGTTCCCAATGTCCCTGCTATTTCAGTCGCAAATTTTTCATTCTTCTTGTCCTTCCCATCAATTATGACTTTGTATTTCTTGGCTGTTGACTCTCCTTCCTGATAGAATTCCCTCTTTATCACTGCCTTTCTCTTCTTATCGAAAAAGAACTCATTCAAAGGGAGCTCTTCTACCCTTATAGGCCTCAACTCTTCATTGAAGATCCACCCTGCGTCAATATTTCCCTGAGTTGACTACAAGGGAGTAACTGATGTGATAGGTTCTCCGACCTGCTTTGCTGATTTTCCAGGAGTAGTAACCGAACTCTGCTTCTTCGGAGGGCCGGGAGTCTTTATTTCTGCTTTCGGACTCTTGGTTTGCTCTCCCTCGTCCTGGTGTTTTTCTTGATCGGGATTCACATCCTTAGAGCCTTCGGCCTCTCTTTGTTTCACTTCCGCCGTACTCAGACTCTCGCCTCACAGCACTGCGGGAAGACAATCGCGTTGGTGTTCTTGGAATTTCAGAACATCGGCTCTTTCCTCAGGTGCCAAGGTTTGTATCTGAGATAGGATCTCGGCATAGGACCTTGCGCCTCGGAAAATGTCATCCGAGGGTGAATTCTCGTGCTCAAATCTCTTGAGCCCGCAACTAGCCAAATGATTGCTCACGACCCTTTGCGGATCGTGCTTCTTGTATTCAATAAGGACCAAATTTAGGTCTTCCAGGGCTGTTGCCTTAGCTTTGGCATGCCCGAAATCTAATAAAGAATAAGAATTTAAATGAACAGGAAAATGTGGCCATACCTTCTTTGAGTATCCCTTAAACTCCTTGCTTATACCACCGATTACTGTTTGTCTGGCAACCTCATGACAAGCCAGCTTGTCGGGAATGAACAATAGCAATGCATGCAGGGGAACAGAAGCCCCAAAAACTCTGAGGTATGAAAATTCAGCCTCTACATACCAGTCTGCTATACTGCTCAGATTTGTTACTATACTGTCTGAGATCCTGGGTGGCGGGTGACCGAAAATAGTGACATGCAGAGGCACCATCACCCAGTTGAAGATTTCGTATATGAAATTTGTCGCTTTTTTTCCCCATAATTTCAAATGATAGACATGTATGGGCTCATATTCTGTTGGAGTCCAACTCCAGCTCATTAAGGGAAATGGTGTCAAAAAACAAACGACGTCCATAATGTATGCAGAGATGAAAAATGAAGATGCCTTCCCGCTCTCTTTCTGTGACCCGACTGGTCAAGCTATCGGACAACATTTTCGCCCAGTCAAAGGAACTGCCTTCAACGACCAAAATATTAGAGGCACCCATGGTAGAAAAAAATGTGAGGTGTCCTCTCTCCTGTATAACCTGCATGCCATCATGGCTGCATACTTGTACTGCGGTTCTAAGGAAGCGATTGAATATATGCCGTGGCTATCAGCCCTGAACTTCGAGGCGTGCGAAACCCAATCTCTTATTAAATTGGACATGGTTTTATCATACTGTACGCATTCCTTCTGCTTGAACTCGTCCAAGAATTCGGTGCCATATGTATAGTCAGACGTTGTAGGCAGCTTATACATGGCTTGCAGATGTTCGGGCCTAAAAGTCCCAATGGTGACTTTCTGCTCATTTATGATGGTTCTGGTCGGTATGTCCACATGGTCTAACGCCCATTGGACCATGTCATAATATGGAAGCAATCATGGCCTGACTGCTACTTTATGCATTCTGGATTGAACGACGATCTTGTACTTGGTGGTTATGTCATCTTTTTCATTGTCGTTGGAGTCATCGGAATAATCCACCAATTTGGCCTGCAGAACATCTGAAACGAACGACCAATTTGGGACCGAGTCGATACTTCGAGGCGAAGTATCAACAACGTTGTCCAAGCCTTGTCTCGAAACCTCAACACTGGCTTTGGATGTTTTTCGCGGAGCCATGGCTGGAGATTGCGCTTTAGCTCTTCTGCGATAGAAATACGTATACATACAGAAGTCAGCTTGCTCAGAGATAATGTGCTCTGCGCAATATGAAAATGCATTTGTTATAATGAACCACAACTCTTATATATATTCGAAAACTCGTTACCTTTCAGAACAAGTCTGTCAAATCATGTTTAGAAATAAATTTTGCCATAAAAATCCAATCTTATATTCATCGATTTGCCCTATTTCCTCATTAATGTCATAAATTTTGGCGGTTTAAAATGTCAGTTGGCGTATGGAAAGAATAAGGCTACCTCGTAAATCGTGCAAGCATCGAAACACGGGAGATGTATTGATTTAGCTTAATTAATCTGGTTTTACCAATGTCAGTTAATCTTTTGCCACTCGTTGTATCAGGAATTATGCTTTAACCTTTTGAACCTCTAACGCCCGAAATTGCGATGATTGATTTTGATTAATAAAAACGTAATTATGATTAGAAGCTTAATTCATTTCGTAATTATTTATATTTGTCGTATCGCGACTTGGAGCTTCGAAGGTGAGTTACCGGGAAGTTTTCATACCGAGCTGCGAAACCGCGAGATCGCGATAATACGACTTAATTAAAAGGGAAGATAAACTCGGATTATGTGATTAATTAATTACATTTATATCCTTATCGTGATTTCGCGGGTCGGGGTTTAGACGGTGTAACTTGTTAAAAAGAAAACGTTGAGTGGCGAATTGCCGACAGAACTTTTACCATGGTTTAGCTTTTACTTTTAACCTTGACCCGAGTTACTAAAATAAGGACTTCGTGTTCTCGACTATCGGGGCTATGACAATAAACTTTTGGATTTGGTGAATGCCGAGGTGCGAAAACCCAATGACGTTTAATCATGGTTTAGGAAAACTTTACTCCCGTTACTGCCCTGGGTAAAATATTCAAAATGATTTCGTAGTTTCGTTGCTCGGGACGTGTGAACTACATGATTTATAACATTTGACCTACGAGATCCCGAGGTAGAACAAAAGAGGAAACATTTTTACGAAAGGTAGGACTTGCCTTGAGAGTACAATAATCATCGTTGCCCGCGTGACAAAACTTCAGAAACTTTGAAGCCACAGAGGAAAAATACGAAAACCATCTTTTGATTTCGAGCATTAAGAATGAAATGTGTAACGGGCTAGAAAAACAAAGGCGGCTCCAACATAGGCTCCAACTAGGGATCCCGCTTTCTTGTAAGGCGGGAAGAACATCAGACCACGTGTGAATATTGGGTAAATGGAGTCAATAGCTTCAATTAGGCGAAAAAGGTTCCTGAGAACAAGGTATCAAAGGGGGAAAGAGACTTTGTTTTTTACCTTGAAAAGCTTTTTTCAAACTCAGATACTCTTTTTAAACTTAGTTGTAGTCCCTTTCATGACTTTCCCTTTCCCGCTACTAATTTCAGGTCTATTTTAAGACAATCAAAATAGTTCTAGGAGACCCAACAGATCTTGCGGGTATCAACTTGCATCCAAAGAATAAGATTATATGTTTTTAATTGGGAAGTCCCGTCTGAACTTGGGATGTAGATCAGGTTTTTAAAAAGAATTGGTTACCGTAGTAGAGTGATATTCATGTATAACAACCTTACATATATCTCAGATATTGCTTCACTGCCAACGAGCCTATTCAGTACCCCGGTGAAGTTATCTGGCCCCTTTTACTGAATTTCCTTTCACCACTTCGGAATATATTCATGCATTTAAATGCTAAGACGAGGACAATCATTTATGAATTTCCTTTCATCATCTCTTGGACTAGGTGGGGGCAATCATTTCTAAATTTCCTTTCACCACCTGTCTTATAATTTGCTTTTTAGAGCGCGAAGATGGGGGCAATCAGTTTGTATCAGGGCTGATATCTGTGTAATAGTTTGCATTATAGGTCTGTCAACTTACTTTGATTACTCGGTACTAACCTTCCCTTGGCCTTCACAACACCTTCGTTCTTAGGAAAAAAAAGGGAAAATAACTTTCTTAGGGCATTCTATTTGAGCAAGCTTCAATCCTCCGATGTCGTTGAAAAACCTAGGAAAGTTAGGATCACTCTAAACGTTCCTTCGCTTAGCAGGGGATCGAGTAG
>ML791726.1:84457-98107 GCA_009831015.1 Picea engelmannii | reverse complement strand
TCCGAAGTCTTGAAAATCGTTCGCTCCTATAAAATTTTCGTTCTTTAAGGGAGCTTGTATTTTTTGATCTTCGTTTTTTATTTGTCTTTGCTGGTTCGGGGGGTTGGGGTTCCTCTTGAAATCCTTTGGCCTATTCGAGCTCCATTCTGGATATTTTATTAGACAGTTCTTTAATTACTCTGGCCATATCTTCTACCCTGTCATCTATGGATCCATTAGACCCTGACGGACCAACTTGTTCTCTGAAGCGTTTAATTTCTTGGTTTCCCATTTCTACTTTAGCTTTAAGCTTACCCGAAGCCATCATATTAGACTCGATTTCTACCACATCATCTTGCATTCGGTTTAGGGTGGCTCCCCTTCTTTCTCGCAAAAGGAGTGCAAAATCCGGTTCAAAAGCCCCGACGAAAGTTACTTTGGCTGCGGGTTGGGACGGTTTAACCTCGGCTGGGATTTTGTTGTACAGTTTGTTGAATCTTTGAATAAATTTCATGACTGTTTCTGAGTTCTTTTTTCTTAAAGACCCAAATTCGGTTAAATAGTATAGATGGTCTTTTCTCTCGCCCCATTGTCTGAGGAAAGCATCTTCCAAAGCGTCATAAGACAAGATAGATGCTGCAGGTAGGCTTCGAAACCAAGTTTGAACCTGGCCTTCGAAGGTTTGGACAAGAAGTCTCGAATATATGTCCTCATGTTCGATACCTAGGATATCTGCAAATTCATCAAAGAAATTAATATGTTCGGTCGCGGTCAGATCCCCTTCCCGGGTGAATTTTGGTAAATTTTTTATGTAATTTTCGGGAAGGTCGTGTAGAGGGACGGGCAATACTAAGGGAGCATATCTGGCTGCAACTTTCATAAACACTCTGGGAGGGGGGGTAGGCCCTTGGCCTCCAGCTCCTCCTAGAGGGGCTCCTCCCCCTCCTCCTCCGATAAACCCTCCACCTCCTCCTATAAACCCTCCACCTCCTCCTCCGGCGGCTGCCATCGTTATTTGTGGAAAGTTGTAAAGGGGGTTTCGAAAAATTAAAAGTGAATCTTTATTTTCTTTGCGAAGAGGAAAATCCAACGAGGAAAGATAAGGAACGCGAGGAATCGGTTCCTCGGATTTGCAAGAGACGAAATCAGGAGAACCGACGGGTGTGGAAACCGAATGTGTAACACACTCTTCAGAATTTGGTGAGGTCGGGAAATTTAACTAAAGGAAAGATGGTATGTCAACTGCCGACGAACTTTCAAGAGGGCCCTTTCCTTTGTGTACTAAGGGGATTGTCGGATGAATCTCACTCCTAACTTCAGAGCAGTTTGGCGTTAAAACTTTGGTATCAAAGAGAGGACTGAGTGAAGTTGAGGGTTCAAAAGAACTCTTAGTCTTCAGTTGTGGGTTTTTAAGTTTGTAAACTGCAGCAGTTGGCTTAAGAGAGCCTCTCGCCTTTAGAATCTTCTCGGGATCGGTAATGGGCGTAATCTGCTTACCATTCGGGTTTTGTCTGGTATTCCTTCGACCAGATGCTAGTTTATTATTTGTGGAGTCGCCAAGTGAAAGATTTGGAAAGCCTTAAAAGGTGTGTACTCTTTGTTCACTATCAAAGGGTAACACTTTCAACGAAAAACAAATGTCGTTTTCCCAGGGAAAAAGATTTCGTAACTTCGATCCCCGGAAACGGCGCCAAAAAGATGTTGTTCCATAGTCTGTACTTAAGGCTTAGAAGTACAATGTCTAGGCATCCGAAAGTGGTTAAAAGGTGGAGAAGAGAGAAACGTCAACCTTCGACAAAGGAAACTAAGAAAGATTTCTACGTTGGCGTTATCTAGCTTCCAACTATTCCTAGATGGCTATATCTTGTTCGATCACTGCCCATGAACATTTGAGTTCAACCCGGGTAGTGGTTGTTTTAAGAATAGTGTCGAAAAGGTTTAAGGCAATGTGCGTTTGATTTGATAATACGGGTTCGATATTGAGCTGTGTTGGTTCAGGGACAGTCATGGAGGAACAATAAACTAAGAAAAACTTCAGAGAGAAATTAAGTGTTGTCTCAATTTGGTCGTATAAAAGAGAATTTGCGGTTTTGGAAATAAAACATGGTGCAAATCAAAGGCTCTTTCTCGTAACTGAGTTATATCTTAATAAAATGTATGAGGTGGGAGAAAAACATTTAGTTGTCTATGGTGTAAGGCTCCTATCAAGGGAGAATCTCACGTATAAACAGGAGAGGAAAACTGTAAGGAAATAACCCGATGTAGCATAAAACATGTATAGAATTATGAAAGTGTTGACTGGTCTTACACCCGCTGATAGCTGGTATAGAGGAAAAACAGTAAACAATTACAGAAAACCAAAATTCATTCGCTATAGTAGTGGTCATACTAAATTATAACGAAACATTCATCAGTTATGAATATGAAATGAAATGAAATATGAGATACAAGGAAACAAACTCATAACACAGTCGTGACGGAATTGAGAATCTTCAGATTTGCTTTGTGTTAACTCTCAAAATGTAAAAACTCTATTACAATCGACACAAAAAGGTCCAACCCTTTTTCTTTCTTTCTATGGTATATTTATACAATCTTACAATAAGATAGAATCTCAATCGTTACAAAAATTTCAGTTATGATAAGAAGGAGAGCAATCACTCCATTTCTTCTTCTCTGTCTTCACTTGGTGCCAAAAGTTTGTCCTCGTGCGTGTTTGGTACAGGTGACACATCTTTCAACCAGCTGAGATATCAGCCTCGACGGTTCTGCTTGACAGTTAGCTTCAAAAGAGTAACAGTCTCGAGCTAATTGCGGCAGCATGTCTCCCATCTGTATGTCTATGATGTCGATAACGCATAATTGCGCGTTTGGTTTAATCATACATTTGTCTATTTGGACTATGTCTGCCATAGTCTCTTGGGAGATCTCGGCCGAATCTCTATCCTCTTTTTCCTTTAGATCAAGCGATATTTTTTCCATATTCATTTGCATCAACGCCTCGGCATTACCTCCGCTATCAATGCCTAGCAGATCACCATCTATAGCACTAAAGGCCTCTTCTAAAGAATTCGCTACCCTTTTGGCTTGCAGCTTGCCTTCCGTGATGCTGTGCTCCCATTCTTTTAATAGAATGTTTCCTCTGGTCTGCTCCGAAATGGTGAACCTGGGAGTACTTCCCGAACCCCTGTTGTTTGTGGCTATCACAACCTCTTGGAAGGCGACCCGTGCTGCTCTAGCTTCCCTTTCTCTAGCAGATAAGTTCTCCGAAACCTGGTTTACTAGCAAACAGTTGTCTCGGATCGCTTCTACCTTGGCAAGTAAATTTCGTTAGGCCGCAGAGACTCTGCTCCGAATCTCCATCGCCTGGGATTTGAACATCCCGATGTTTATCATTCTACTCTCGGCGATCTCCACCCTAGCCTGTAGCTGTTCGATCAAATCCTTTTGCTGGCTCGCTTGCATCTGACCATCCCGGACCACCAGCTATGCTTGCTCGAGCTTAGTCTTGAGTAGCTCTATCTCGTTTTTATCGGCCAACTTGGCCTGCTCTATTCCTATGCTCACATGGTCTTTGGCAGTCTCTGTTGCTCTGGCTAGTCTGGCTTAAAGGGTACTAATGAGGCGATTTTTTCGTTTAAGCTGGTTTTTCTAAAGCCCAACTGAAAATTGATTCACCGAGGCATATGCTCCTAATGTTCCTGCTATTTCAGTCGTGAATTGTTCATTCTTCTTGTCCTTCCCATCAGTTATGACTTTGTATTTCTTGGCTGTTGACTCTCCTTCCTGATAGAATTCCCTTTTTATCACTGCCTTTCTCTTCTTATCGAAAAAGAACTCATTTGGAGGGAGCTCTGCTACCCTTATAGGCCTCAACTCTTCATTGAAGATCCACCCTGCGTCAATATTTCCCTGAGTTGACTGTAAGGGAGTAACTGATGTGATAGGTTCTCCGACCTACTTTGCTGATTTTCCCGGAGTAGTAACCAGACTCTGCTTCTTTGGAGGGTCGGGAGTCTTTATTTCTGCTTTCGGACTCTTGGTTTGCTCTCCCTCGTCCTGGTGTTTTTCTTGATCGGGATTCGCATCCTTAGAGCCTTCAACCTCTGTTTGTTTCACTTCCACCATACTCAGACTCTCACCCCGTAGCACTGCGGGAAGACAACTGCGTTGGTGTTCTTGGAATTTCAGAACATCGGCTCTTTCCTCGGGTGCCAAGGTTTGTATCCGAGCTAGGATCTCGGCATAGGACCTTCGCCTCGGAAAATGCCATCCAAGGGTGAATTCCCGTGCTCAAATCTCTTGAGGCCGCAACTGACCAAATGATTGCTCATGACCCTTTGCGGATCGTGCTTCTTGTATTCAATGAGGACCAAATTTAGGTCTTCCAGGGCTGCTGCCTCAGCTTTGGCATGCCTGAAATCTAATAAAGAATAAGAATTTAAATGAATAGGAAAAGGTGGCCATACCTTCTTTGAGTATCCCTTAATCTCCTTGCTTATACCACCGATTATTGTTTGTCTGGCAACCTCACGACAAGCCAGCTTGTCGGGAATGAACAATGGCAATGAATGCGGGGGAACAGAAGCCCCGAAAACTCCGAGGTATGAAAATTCGGCCTCTACATACCAGTCTGCTATACTGCTCAGATTTGTTACTATACTGTTCGAGATCCTGAGTGGCAGGTGACCGAAAATAGTGACATGCAGAGGCACCATCACCCAGTTGAAGATTTCGTATATGAAATTTGCCGCTTTGTTTTCCCATAATTTCCAATGATAGACATGTATGGGTTCGTCTTCTGTTGGAGTCCAACTCCAGCTCATTAAGGGAAATGGTGTCAAGAAACAAACGACGTCCATAATGTATGCAGACATGAAAAATGAAGATGCCTTCCCGCTCTCTTTCTGCACCCGATACTCTGTGACCCGACTGGTCAAGCTATCGGACAACATTTTCGTCCAGTCGAAGGAACTACCTTCGGTGACCCGGAATATTAGAGGCACCTACGGAAGAAAAAAATGTGAGGTGTCCTCTCTCCCGTATAACCTGCATGTCATCATGGCTACATACTTGTACTGCGGTTCTAAGGAAGTGATTGAATATATGTCATGGTTATCAACCCTGAACTTCGAGGCGTACGAAACCCAATCTCTTATTAAACTGGACATGGTTTTATCATACTGTACGCATTCATCTGCTTGAACTCGTCCAAGAATTCGGCACCATATGTATAGTCGGAAGTTGTAGGCAACTTATACATGGCTTGCAGATGTTCGGGCCTGAAAGTCCCGATGGTAACTTTCTGCTCATTTATGATGGTTCTGGTCGGTATGTCCACATGGTCTAATGCCCATCGGACCATGTCATAATATGGAAGCAATCGTGGCCTGGATGCTACTTTATGCATTCCTGATTGAACGACGATCTTGTACTTGGTGGTTATGTCATCTTTTTCATTGTCGCTGGAGTCATCGGAATAATCCACCAATTCGGCCTGTAGAACATCTAAAACGAACGACCAATTTTGGACCGAGTCGATACTTCGAGGCGAAGTATCAACAACGTTGTCCGAGCCTTGTCCCAAAACCTCAACACTGGATTTGGATGTTTTTCATGGAGCCATGGCTGGAGATTGCGCTTTAGCTCTTCTGCGATAGAAATACGTATACATACAGAAGTCAACTTGCTCAGAGATAATGTGCTCTGCGTAATATGAAAATGCATTTGTTATAATGAACCATAGCTCTTATATATATTCGAAAACTCAGTACCTTTCAGAACAAGTCTGTCAAATCATGTTTAGAAGTAAATTTTGCCATAAAAATCCAATATTATATTCATCGATTTGCCCTATTTCCTCATTAAAGTCATAAATTTTGGCGGTTTAAAATGTCAGTTGGCGTATGGAAAGAATAAGGCTACCTCGTAAATCGTGCAAGCATCGAAACACGGGATATGTATTGATTTAGCTTAATTAATCCGGTTTTACCAACGTTAGTTAATCTTTTGCCACTCGTTGTATCGGGAATTCTGCTTCAACCTTTTGAACCTCTAACCCCCGAAATTGCAATGATTGATTTTGATTAATAAAAACGTAATTATGATTAGGAGCTTAATTCATTTTGTAATTATTTATATTTGCCGTATCGCGACTCGGAGCTTCGAAGGTGAGTTACCAGGAAGTTTGCATGCCGAGCTGGGAAACCGTGAGATCGCGATAATACGACTTAGTTAAAAGGGAAGATAAACTCAGATTATGTGATTAATTAATTACGTTTATATCCTTATCGTGATTTCGCAGGTCGAGGTTTAGATGGTGTAACTTTTAAAAAAGAAAACGCCGAGTGGCGAATTGCTGACAGAACTTTTACCATGGTTTAGCTTTTACTTTTAACCTTGACATGGGTTACTAAAATAAGGACTTTGTGTTCTCGGCTATCGGGGCTACGACAATAAAATTTTGGATTTGGTGAACGTCGAGGTGCAAAAATCCGATGACATTTAATCATGGTTTAGGAAAACTTT
Source organism: Picea engelmannii (assembly GCA_009831015.1). Lineage (NCBI taxonomy): Eukaryota > Viridiplantae > Streptophyta > Pinopsida > Pinales > Pinaceae > Picea > Picea engelmannii. The sequence continues at coordinate 91,600 of ML791726.1, read as the reverse complement.
ACTCCTGTTACTGCCCTGGGTAAAATATTCAAAATGATTTCGCCGTTTCGTTGCTCGGGACGTGTGAACTACGTGATTTATAGCATCCGACCTACGAGATCCCGAGGTAGAACAAAAGAGGAAACATTTTTACGAAAGGTAGGACTCGCCTTGAGAGTACAATAATCATCGTTGCTCGCATGACAAAACTTCAGAAACTTTGAAGCCACAGAGGAAAAATACGAAAACCATCTTTTGATTTCGAGCATTAAGGATGAAATGTGTAACGGGCTAGAAAAACAAAGGCGGCTCCAACAGGTATACATGTCACATTCCTATTCAAATCGCATAATTTTGAAACTTTTCAAAACTACTTTTCAAAGATCTGATACTACTTCCGATATTGAGTCTGCCACCTTGTCAGTTTGGTGGTTATAAGCATTTAAGTCACTACTACGAGATCTATTAACAACTAACAAAATATCAACGGGTGTTTTCTTTCAAGAGGAAAATTAATAAACATTATTTAAAAGAAAAAAAAAACCTCGATCTTTCAATCTGTCATTCAAATGGTAAAAACATAGAGAAAGATTGTAGACAATTGAGCGAGAGATGGTTTAAACTACAGATTCCAGGAGAAAAATTCCTTTCGTCAAAGTAACAAAATTTCAAATAAGGGCTCTGCTATTTGTGATCCACGCCTTCGGTATCGTGTTTCTTGGGTCGTGATCTCAAGTTCGGGCCTCAGTCTGCCCTCCCTCTTCTTTTCCAGCGATCATAGGTATGCCTTTTTTCTTTTTCGGGGACCTTGTCTGAATTGGTTTGATGTAAGGTTCCTAATGGACGGAGGATCTGAAGTACCTCCAATACCTTTTTTTGATATCATGGAGGATTATAAGGCAGAGGCTTTGGACTTAGAACCAACTATGTTCCCCTCAAGAGCCTTCCGTCTACAGGAAGAATACTAAGTGGCACCCAACAATCCCATCCCAGATTTCCAAGCCCCTTTCTTTGTCCTTCTAGTTAAAGCTACAACTAGGGAAAATATGGTTATCCCCTTACACTCAGTTGATGGAGATATGGAAGGTGTTTTTTCCCAAGCATTTGGAGAGAAGTTATTGCATCACCCCTCACTTCCCCCAAAGTTTGTTTCGAACCAAGAAAAGGATCGAGAGTCCTCTCCCCGAGGTGGCAATTTATCTGGTCTGGGTGAACCCTTTCCACATCCTCATGTTTCTAGTAGATGTTTGAAGGAGCGAAAGAGTGAATTCAAAATGGTGGTGGGAAAGGATATCGAAATCTTGAAGATTATGTACCTCTCAGGTAGAACTCTGGTGGTACGATTCTACGAAAAAGAAATCAGGATCGAAGCTTCATGTCGCTGGATGGACTTAAACTAGCGCCCTCTGCTAGGATATTCCTTGGAATCTCTGTGTCGTTGGATGGAATAAATGTAGAAGAATGTTGTGTGTGGGCTCTAAATCCATGAGCCTATTGGAACCTGGGATGAATTATTGGGAATTTTGCGCCTCATATGCATATGGTATGTCTTGTGGTCTAATTACGGGTTGGGGGTATTCTTGCAAATCCTTTTCCTCTTCTTTTTTTAGGTCAGCCTTATCGATCAAGTTGAAAGTCAAGGATCTTGATTTTTCTTTCCAGTGTTGAACATTTATGGAACTTATGATGATCGCATTACCTTTTGGGAAGAATTGTATTCTACAGGAGCTTTCAACGACCTGCTTTTGGTAATGGGCAGAGATTTAAATTTTTCTATATCCCATAGGGAAGTTTGGGGGGATTCTCAAAAGGTGGATAATCAGATATACTTCTTCCTCTCCTTCCTGTCCAAGCTACATTTGATGGACCTAGAGCCAATTAAGCTAGTTCCTACCTGACGTAACCAAAGAGTCAGAAAGGTTGTTGTAACCAAGTGGATAGATAGATTTTTGGTGCCGAAAGCTTTGTTGGGGAAAAACATTCTAGCTTCCTCTCAGGTAAACAAAGGCGGTGGCTCGAACCACAGACCTATTAGCCTAAAATTAAAAATGAAAACGGGTTATCCCCCCTCTCCCTTCAATTTCAACCCTGTATGGATGGAAGAAGAGGATTTTCTGGCTTTGGTATGAAACTCTTGGAAAAAGATGAACCCAGAAGAATCCCTCCCTTTGATGAAACAATTTGAGAATATTCTAAAAATGTTAAGAGAGATATCAAAGAATGGATCCCCATCCTCAAAACCTATAGTCAGAGACATATCTTTTGTAAGTTGAGATTAAGATAAAATATCTCTATTAGAAGATAGATGAAGGCCCCTTGAGCAAAGATCAATTATTGTTCCTCAAGTCTTTGAAAGAAAAAAAAAAATCTCTTTCCTTAAGAAAGAGGTGGAACAATGGAGACTAAAAAGTTGTGCTTTATGGCTCAAAGCAGGCAATAACAATACCAAATATTTTCACCACTTTGCGAACTTAAGGAAGAATATCAATACTATATGGGACATAAAGAAGGAAGATGGTAGTCTGGCTCTCTCCTTTGAGGAAAAGTCAAAAGTTGAGGTTCATTACTTTCAGAACCTCTTCAAGGCTACGAGAGGAAGCCCTATCTAGACAATCCCGCAAGTAGTGACAAAATTTCCAAGGGTGTTTAACGATTAAATGAACCTAGATCTCAAAGCAGAAGTAATAGAATTAGAACTATAATAAGCCCTCTTTTCCATGAAGAAAGGTAAGAGCCCAAGGTCTAATGGCTTCTTGGTGGAATTTTTTACGGGATCTTTTGATCTAATAAAGAAAGACCTTTTATTGATGGTGAAGGAATCACAATGTTCCATAAATGTTTTAAGGTCCATGAATTCCACCTTCATATGTCTCATTCCCAAGAAAAGGGAATGTCATTCCTTCGAGGACTATCAACCTATTTCTTGTTATAATTTGGTTTATAAATTAATCACAAAAATCATAGCAATCAGAATCAAGCTAATGCTAAGTGAGATAATTGGGGAAGAGCAATTTGGTTTCTTAATCAATCATCAAATTCATGATGAAGTGATATTAGCTCAAGAATTTATCCACTCAGCTAACAGATCGAAGGATAAATTAGCCTTAATAAACTAGTCCTCTCGAAGGCATATGATAGGGTCGACTGGTCCTTTCTAAGATTATCTCTTATTCATATGGGGATGACCATTCCTACAGTCAATTGGATCATGAGTTGTGTCGGTTCAGCCTCCTTTGTTGTACTCATTAACGACTCTCCATCGAGTTTCTTCAGTGCCTCAAGAGGACTAAGACATGGATGCCCCCTTTCCCCATTCCTCTTTCTCATAATTGTTGATGCTCTTATTAGATTGATCAAGGAGGATATTTCTCAGCGTAGGATTAGTGGTTTCCAAATATTGGAGAGGGAATCTATCCCCTACATCCTCTTTGTAGATGACTTTTTCTGTTGTTTACAAGGATCGATAGAGGCATTTTCAAGATTCCAAGAGATGGTATACTTATTCAACATTGCAACTAGTATGGAATTTAACTTTGTCAAATCTTCAACGATCTATCACAACTAGCTCGATGGAGATATCAATCAGGTACAAAGAATTTTTCCTGCTCCCTCCCGAAGAATGGATGAAGGTCTTAACTATGTTGGTTTCTATCTAAAGCCCAATAAGTACTACATCTCAGATTGGCACGAGATGATAAAGAAAATAGAAGCATGAGTCTCTATTTGGGTGAATATGCCTCTCTCTCATGAGGGGGGATTGATCTTACTCAAGTTGGTACTAGAAAGTATCCTTGTATATTGGGCATCAGTCATTGCATTTTTTAAAGCCATCCTTAACAAGATCTACAAAATTAGTTGCAGATATTTGTGGGCAGGGCAATGCAGTTTGAAAGGAACCCACTTGGAAAAGTAGTCCTCCATTGCAACCCCAAAGGAAATAGGAGGATGGGGACTTAAATAAATTCACACCTTTGCACAAGTTTTAGCAGGAAAAAGTCTCCGGAGAATGATCATGGGGACCTCCTTGTGGTGTAGAGTACTTCACTCTAAATATTTTCCAAGCAAGATGGTTGTGGACTAGATAAGAGAGACAAACAAATCCAAAAGAGGACCGATAATATGGAAAGCTTTTGTCCAGGAATTCCCTTTGGTTGGAAGCTGGGTTGCGTGGAAAATAGGAAATGGTAAATCGGTTCGCATAGGAGAGGACCCGTGGATAGGAGAAAGAAACTCCTTTAAACTATCGGATACTCTTATATGATCCCTTAGAGATCAAAATATTTTCTAGTTACATGATGTCATGTCGGCCTCTGGATCCAGAGGAAAATAAGCATGGATTTTCTTAGAGACACTAGGTCTAATCGAGCAGGAAGCCTCAGATTGGTCCTCGTTTGTAAACATATTAGTATCCAGTTTCATTTCCGTAGATGAAGACTCTCTAGACTCTTTGATCTGGTCGAAGAACCAACATTTTGGTGCTTTCACTGTGAATCTAGGTTATAAGGCCCAATGCGAAGTCTTACATTGAGGATAAGTCAAAAGGTGGTGGAATCTAATTGGGAAGATCAACTCCCCACTCAAATGCAAATTAACTTTCTGGATGGCCCTTAACAATAAGTTATTTACTTGGGATAATGATATCAAACGGGGTTGGTGCAACCTGAATCATTGTCCTTTATGCCTTTCTCATGAAGAATCGATCTCTCATTTAGTTATTTCCTGCCTCTATGCATGCCAGGTTTGGTCAAGCATTTCAGGAAAATTACGCTTGAGGGTAGGTTGGAACAAGCCCACAATCGAAGACTGCATCAAGGAATGGTTGGAGGACGGTGCAAATTAATTATTTTTTGGATTCCCATTATAATGGTATCCAAGCTTTAGTGGGCTAGGAACAATAGTATCTTCAAAGACAAGCTCATTCCTCCTTAAGTCATTGTGGAAATAATAATGAGAATGGTAGAAGAATTTAAATCCAAATAAAAAACAAAGAATCCAAGAATTTAAGTTATGTCAACGCTTGATCATGAAATCCCTTGGGGTTTCTTTGACGGGGATTTTCAAGGTCACCCCCAATATGTGGAGTTGGAGTTGTGCTTCACTTAAAGAAAAAACAGTATATCCATATACGTTATGCTCCAAGTTCGGGCATAAATAACAGTGATTAATTTATTGCCCTTTGGACCCACTTGGAAGCGATAATTAACAAGGATGTAAAAAAATTACAGGTGCTAGGGGGTTCTGAGTTGGACATTGAATAGGTCAAACAAAAGATCAAGATTCAAGACATCAGGCTTGAGTCTCTTATTAGAGACATCAAGCTTTCCTTCAAATCTTTCGAATGGCTATCCTTTAGCCATATTCTCTAGGAAATCAATGAGAAGGCAAACTCCATGTCAAAAGAAACACTTCTTCTCCCTGTAGGAGATTTCGGCTACTACGAATTCATGGATGGAGAAGATATTGAAGCAATGGAGTTCGAGCTGTAGGGCCACGGGCCCTGACTAGTAGTGGATGAGGTAGTTTTTTGTAAAAGGTTTTTGTAAGGCGAAAAAAGGAAAACATGTGAAACATGTAATTGTAAGTAAAAACATATGTTGTTAATATACTTGCTGATATGGTTTATAACATGTATATTCTTTTTGAGAATTAAAAAAATAAATTCTCCGAGAAAAAAGAAGAAGATAAAGATTTCAAACACATGTATCTTTCATAACTTGGCATGGAATTAATTTTTTCGTAAAAACATTTGAAAAGGGTATTTTTGGGAAAACTTGTAGTAAATTAAGCATAGAAGATTAGATGGCTCGCAAGAAAAGAACAATAGTTTCTCAATGGCTAGAATTAGAAACCCATATTTAAAACAATTTGTTGATAAAGACCTGGCCGATGTTGTAACTAAATGTTTAAATTGCTTCATTTATGAGAAAAAAATAATTTTGTTAGAATAAAATCTATTTTTTTTTTCAAAATTTTGAACAAGACAACTAAATCACGATTAAAATAACTTTTTAAAGACTTAAACATGGTTAAATGATTAAATAATTGAGGCACGATCTATATTAAAGACTAAATTATAACTTGATTGGTGTTTAGATTAGACGAATGGAAGGGGAAGTAGATCAACAACAGAGGTTAATATCATAGCTCTAAGTGAACGAAGGTTAATGGAGAAAAACTCTCCAATGCCACCAAACCATCTTTAGTATACATTCATGTTCCTATTCAAATTAGAGCATTTCAAAACTTTTAAAACCACTTTCCAAAGCTCTGATACCACTTCCAGTATTTAGTTCACCACCTTGTCAGTTTGGTAGTTAGAAACATTGAAATACATGATGCACTAAAAAATAATATAATATCGACATGTGTTTTCCTTCGAGAGGAAAATAAATAAATATTATTTTAACAAAAAAATAACAAAATTGTCACCTTTCCTTCCACCATTCAAATGATAAAAACATGCACAGAGATTACACACAATTTAGCCAAAGCAAGTTTAAACTACATATTCAAGGACCAAAATTCCTTTCATCAAATTTGCAAAATTTTCAAACATGAGTATCTTTGAATAACTTAGCTTGGAATTAATTTTCTCGTAAAAACATTTGAAAAGGGTATTTTTGGGAAAACTTGGACTAAATTAATCACAAAAGATAAGATGGCTCCCAAGAAAAGAACAAGAGTTTCTCAACCACTAGAGTTAGAAAACTCAGGTTTCAAACACTTTGTTGATAAAGACCTTGCCAATGTTGTAACTAAGCATTTAAATTGCTTTGTTTATGAGAAAATTTTAATTTTGTTATAATAAAATCTGATTTTTTTTGAAATTTTGAGCAAGACAACTAAATCATGATTAAAATAAGTCTTTAAAGACTTAAAACATGGTTAAAGGATTAAATAATCAAGTCGTGATCTATTTTAAAGACTAAATTATAACTTGATTGGCATTTAGATCCAATTATTGGAAGGGAAAGTAGATCAATGACGAGGGTTAATATCAGATCTCTAAGTGAATGGACGTTAATGGAGCAAAAATATTTGATACCACCAAACCACCTTTAGTATATGTGTCACATTCGTAATTAAATTGGATCATTTCAAAACTTTTCAAAACCATTTTCCAAAGCTCCAATAGTATTTCTGGTATTGAGTCTGCCACCTTGT
>ML791726.1:25414-69891 GCA_009831015.1 Picea engelmannii | reverse complement strand
AAAATTGAATGAGCACGAAGTCAACTATGTGACCCATGATCTAGAGCTGGCCGCCATAGTGCACGCCTTAAAAATGTGGAGACATTACCTCCTGGGAAGGAAATTTGTACTTATGACAGACCACTGTAGATTGCGATATCTGTTTGACCAACCAAAGCTCAATGCCATACAAGCTAGGTGGATGACCCTCCTTATTGAGTTTGATTTTGAAATTAAACATGTTAAAGGAAAGGAAAATAAGGTGGCCGATGCCCTTAGCAGAAGTATGAAAACAATTCACCTGGTAGCGGTGAGCACCTACGAGACGAATGTCAAGAAAGAGTTAGGAATGCACAAGAAACAAACACATTCTTCCAGATCTTGACCTCGTACCTGGAGCAAGAACCCACAGGAATAAAATATGAAGGCTACCAGATGATACATGGAGGTCTGCTAACTTACAAAAACAGATTGTATATTCTAGATTGTGATGACCTGAAGAGGTTCATAATGGATGAACTACATAAAAGACCATATACTGGTCACCCGGGATATCAGAAGATGATCGCAACCACTAGGAAACAATTCTATTGGCCTGGGTTAAAGAAAGACATAACTAACTATTTAGCTAAGTGCCTAGAATGCCAAGAGGTTAAAGCAGAACACCGGCACCTAGCAGGATTATTACAACCTCTACCAATCCCAGAATGGAAATGGGAAACCATTTCCATGGACTTCATCATCGGATTACCAACATCGACCAAACAGAATGACACCATCATGGTAGTGGTGGATAAATTGAGCAAGTCTGCCCATTTTATCCCCATCAAATCGACTTGCAAGGCAATAGATATCACCAACATATTCATGAAGGAGATATTCAGACTACATGGTATGCCTAAAGAGATCGTGTCTGACAGAGACACAAAATTTACTTCCAACTTTTGGAAATCCTTGATGGTTGGTATGGAGACCAAATTACTGTTTAGCACAGCCTATCATCCTCAAACTGATGGACAGATGGAAAGAGTGAACCAAATATTGGAAGACATGCTAAGAATGCATGTAATGCATCAACTTAAAAAGTGGGAAGATTACCTGCCACTGGTGGAATTCACCTACAACAACGGCTACCAAGAATCCCCGAAGACGAGTCCTTTTGAAGTCCTCTATGTTAGACCGTGCAACACTCCAGTCAGTTGGAGTAACCCAGTAAACATAATTACTATTGGACCTGACATGTTGAAAGAAATGGAACAACAAGTGATTCAGATTAAACAAAACCTAAAGGTCGCTCAGAACAGATAGAAAAGTTACGTCGACCGAAAGAGAACCCCAAGAGAATTCAAGACGAGAGACCACGTATATCTTAGAGTTAGGCCTAGGAAGAGTTCCCTGAGGATGAGAGCTTGTGCCAAGTTGGCACCTCGGTATTGTGGACCCTTTGAAGTTCTTGATAGAGTGGGACCTGTAGCCTATAGGTTAGCACTTCCTCCCACAATAAAAGCACATAATGTTTTCCATGTTTCATTATTGAAGAAATATGCACACGATTCTAATCATATAATTGACTGGTCTGTGATCCAAGTGGAACTGGAGGGAGAATTTCTGCCAGAACCTCAATGCATACTGGATAGAAAGGAAACCCCACTCAGGAACCAAACCATTGCACAGGTCAAGGTGCAGTGGAAACATTTTGGCCCAGATGAGGCTAAATGGGAAATGGAAGATGCCATGAAACATGCATATCCAATTTTGTTTACTTCTGTACATACACGTCATATTGATAGATAAAACATCAAGGATGATGTTCCTTTAAGGGGGAGGGAATTGTAACACCCTGTTTCCCCCGGTCTGTAAAAATAACTATATTGGCCAAGAACTATGGCAAACTCAAAGATGTGAATGTTTGATTTCACGAACCTTTGCATAAAAAGGTTGATGAATGTAAATTATGTTATGATTATGTGTTGCATGACTGCTGGGAGGGGGATGTGCTAAAAGAGACCATGATGGATAATGAGAGGTGGTGGAAGGGACCTGGAATGGTTGCATTAACTTCCACCAAGCCATTACTGTACTGGTTTTTACTTGCTCAAAAGCCAAAGCAACTCCCTGACCCTGGAATGGATTTCTCGTCAGATTGGTAGGTGGGGAGGCTCCTCAAGAGTTAATGAGGGGTTGGGGGTGAATCGCCCATCCGTAATATCTCCCAGACCTGACCACAGACGGGGAAATTCGTGCCACATGCAATCTTGCAGAGAAAAGGCAAGAGAAGGAGTGTGGTAAGGGAGAGAGAAGAACACGCGCGAAAGGGATCATGGAAGAGAACTGGAGAAAACTCTGGAAACACATAGAGTTCTGAACATAGGAGAAGGAGAGTAACCTTCGTCCTTAACTTCTGTTGAGCTGGGAGTAGGAGACTGAATCTCAAGCATCGTGGTCTAGCTCAGGGGTGGCTAGTGGTAAATCTGTTTGCAGTAACTGAGCCTATGGTTGGGTGGAAACGAGCACACCTCTCAACAGTCGCATCACACCTGGTGTTTCTGATAAGTGTATATATCTTGTATCTTGAATTGAATGTCATGGACGCATGCTCATGTTTATAAGTTCATAAAGGGTTTCTGTATTGAAGTGTTTGCCTTGTGTTTTGATCACAAATAATGGATGCATGCTTATACTCAAATGACCATAATCGGTTTATGTATAGAATGAATAAGTTTATAATACGAGTCTGTTCCCTTGAGATTTGTTCCACCTACTTGACTCGCGCTATGTCTTGGCTTGATTTCCCAAAGGCACCTCCTTTCGGGAAGTTCCCTCGCATTCCAGAGCCAGAGTGAGTTCCTTGAAAAGACTACCATTTTAGTAAACCCACGAGTTTACTTACCCCTGACACAAAGCTCATAGCTCGGTGAATTAGGAAGGCTTTTCAGTCAGGTCACCAAGCCTAGGGATAATTACCCAAGAACCCGTTGAAGGATCATGTGATCTGAGTCTGGAAACCTTGTACAAGAGAAAGTAGTTCTCTCAGGTTTTCGATGTTTCGACATTTCAGCACCTAGGAAACCAAAGGGTATGACCCCTCGTCTTCGCAAGTCGTGAAATCCCGGTACCCGAAACCTCGACGTGCTCGGTGGATGAGCCGGTTTAGTGTGAATAGGTTTCGGTGTTTCGATACCTGGGAAACCCAAGGGTAAGGCCCCTTGTCTTCACAAGTCATGAAATCCCGGTACCTGAAACCCCGATGCGCTCTGTGGATGAGCCGATTTAGCGTGAATAGGTTTCGATGTTTCAGCACCCGGGAAACCCAAGGGTAAGACCCCTTGTCTTCGCAAGTCATGAAATCCCGGTACCCAAAACCCCGATGCACTCTGTGGATGAGCCGGTTTAGCGTGAATAGGTTTCGGCGTTTCGGCACCCGGGAAACCAAAGGGCAAGACCCCTCACGAAATCTCGCTACGCGAAACCTTGATGTGCTCTATGAATGAGCCCTAGGTCACCGGACAGGGTCTTGTGGTAGGAAGGAGGAGTCCCGAAAGAATCTGGACCGCCAATTTGTAGGGATGCGTGACGAAGATCTAAAGCCACAAGGGTTCTGGACATCAGAGAAATAGGAATGAAGACCCCGCCAAAATCCCGAAAGGTAGAATGTCGGGATTTAATCCAGGCCATTGATCAAGTCGACGATCTGGACCGTAGATCCAGATGATACCAGGCTTTCGAGTTCTAGGGATTTGAAAGGGAAAGGAGGAACACTTGCATCGCGATTCCCCAAATCACGAAACCCTGAAAGCATTTAGAGGATTAACATCAGGTCATAGGATTGATCGTATGACAAACGACCCAAGGGAGGAGCTAAGGATCTATTAGATCCTTTCGGGTTTCGACATTTCAAAAGACAGAGAACATGGGAATGCTTGCATCGCGATTCCCCGAATCACGAAAGTCGGAAGCGCCTTTTTGGTAAGGCCTGTGGTCATAGCCAACGATCACATGGGGGAGGATAAGGGAAGGGAGGGTCTGTGCTAGGCCCATAGAAATTCATGGATTTTGTTCCTTGAAGAAAAGACAAAAATAAAAAGAAAATCTTAGTTGCCGCAGTGGGCGTGTGACACTCCCGAACATATCCTATGGCTCCAACACTTCTGGTGTGGAGTTCTCTCTCTCCTTGTGGCCATATACCACATCGGCTATAGTTTTATAACACCGCTACACCTCCTGAGCTTTGTAACATGGTCAAGTAGCCCGTTGACACTCATAAACATTCTGAGGTCTGAAATTAGTCCTCCAGACACAATTTCTTCTCAAAAACTCGGTCCAAAGACCACTTATCCAACCCATCCAAGCTCAGCGTTGAAACTAGGCTCTGATACTAATCTGTAACGTTCCCCGGCCATCAACCCCACGGTCGGGCCAACGCTACTATGTGAAAAAACACTTCTGTAACACATTATGCATTCTAATGAACTTAAAAACGCTTAATTACAGTTAAACACAAAATTACTGCTAGCATTTCAAAGTTAATGGAAATAACAATAATTCATATGCACAACAAAATATGTGATAACATTGCAAGAATCACAGGTATGCAATTTAATTAATTAAAGAATTACAAAACCTAGTGACACTTATCTTTGAAACTGTCACGCACCACCAAATGCGTGTAGACCTTCCACGAACCTCCCAGCCTTAGACCACACTGCTCATCACTCTCAGTAGTAGGTCACCCCTGAGCTGGGACTAAGCTCCACCGGGTAAGGAATCCTAGGCTAGGTAAGGTTTACAGGAAGAATACACATAAAAGAAGGAGGATTCTCTCCCAGGAACCACTTATGCCAACTGCCCACAGACTCTCCTTCCCCACATACCTGTCCCACCCCAGGAGTATACACCTTCTCTGTCACATAGATAGTCCTTCGACTGCTAATCTCCCTTGCCTTGGGCTTTAGCAACAGACCGAACCGAAAATCTCCAAGTTCTGTGGTAGCTACAGGGTTCCTTCTAAGAGCTCTCTCCTTCCTCCGTGCACTCTCTCACCTGGAGAGAGTCGCCCACAGGTTTGACAACCTACTTCTTCAATTTCGTTCCAACACAAGGAGAACAACAGTAAGACTTAGCAAAGGACGGATGACAGTAGCCAATTACACTTAGCCAAGGCATTGCGTGACCACAACAATCCATTGTTAAAACACACACGACATGGACGATTACGGTATGCCCAGGGTTCAACGGACACACAGGAGACTCGGCTCAATCCATGGGTTTACCTCTGGGTTTCACGTTTTCATATTTCAGAGCTACGTGAGGTATGTTGCACTCCGACATAGAGGTCACATGGTTCAGACAACCCATAGAAGAATGGAGAACCAACCCCTCGGACTCAGATGGCAGATTGAGGAAAAATGAAGGACGAACCCCCAACACGGCTTACTTCTCTGGTTTTAACTACATGCACCCAGGTCAACACCTATCTCCCTGGGGCTGCATGTTTCCCATCTTGCACACGTTCCCCTTCCAGGAACTTAGGATAAAACATATACATTTTCACAACTTTGGAATAATATTTAATTATTATTCCCAAGGACTTAATCCCTCAAGCTTAGCCCCTCTTCTAACCTTTCAGCCCCCTCTCCCTTACCTAGGCTTTGTGGAAGCTTAGTCCCCCATCACTCATTCATCATGGTCGTCCACATGCAAAGATGTTTTTGTATTAATATTGTGCATAATTACATGTACAAAAATCAGGCTCCTGGCCCTCAACACTTAGGCTCCCTGGCCCAAATAACACATAAGCCCACTAGCTTATATAAACTTGGCTCACCAACCTATAAAACAAAATTACAATTCATAATACAATTGGGGCACGTCCTTGGGGTATTACATATGGTCACTAAGTTCCCCCCCTATCAACGAAAAGTTAGAAGTCTGTATCATCATATATACCCCCCTAAAAGTAAAAAGGGGTAATCAAAATGTCTTTGAGTGGAGTCGAAAGACTCGATATTTAACTTAAAATACAAAACTCAAGTGGGCCTCGATCTTGCCCTCAAATCATCAAATCCAAATAACTTATAACCATCTACTATAGAAATTGTTCCTAGTAAACATGGTTGAAGTTATGTATGAACCCATCGACAAGATACTCCAATAGCTTGGCTTCTAAACTCCAATGCTAATTCCCTAACCATTCAAAATGTATATGTTTCCACTAAATTTCTTGCTTTTCTAACATCTTTCTAAGAGGTGATTGGTGCTGATTTTTTGTAGCTTTGGGAGGTATTACCACTAGTGCCCAAGGTGCCAAGAATGTGGGAATTTTCGTTGGCACCAGTTTTGACTTTCGTTTCAGTGAAATCAGCCTAGAAATGAGGCTAGGGCCCCATGGGCAAGTTGATGGGATTTGTGGGTTTGTGTGGGGGTGCCACACTCACAAAGAGGATTAAAATATTATAATTAATTGTTGCATTTAGGAAGGGCTCCTAAACCCACTCATTGGACTCAAATATAGCCTCACCCTATGCAAACTTGCACATAATGCCTTTTTCCATTTCCCTATGCAGACTTGAAGTCCCTTTTTGAAAATCCCAGAGCTAAGAACATTATTTTTCTACATATATGTGCCCTACCTATTGTACAACATGCATATACACAGGTTGCACCAATACAACCCATGTACATCGGGTTTTGTGCCCAAAATAAAAAAATTGTGACAGGTTTTCATCTCACATCATGAGATCCATTATCCTTGACCTTCCACATACTAGAAATGTTCTAACTTGACCCTTTAGTTCCACTTGAAGGCTACAAATGGGCCAAATCTGAGCTATGGAAAAGAGGAGAAGAATTCAACTTTGAGAGCAAAGTTACTGTAGAGAAATTATTCACTTCATATTGAGTCTGCATCCCTTTTTCCTTTTAAGTCTGAACACATTGTTCAACCCCCAAGCTCTTCCCTACTTGATTGAGAACCACATTGTCTCTCTTATATGAGCTTTCCTTTGGTGGAGGATTGAAGTGGTGGAGGCCCAGTTGGAAGGGACTTAGTTTCTCGGTTCCGAACCGTGCCGACACAGAAGTTTGTAATTCATTCGCTTCTGCTGATTACATTTTAATAGAAATACTCTTTTCTCGTCCAATTAATATCTTGCAAATATTTGAATTGTTATTCCATGGGCATATTTGTTATGAATGTTGATGGATTATGCTGTTGAATGTGCTAACATTATATATTATCACCATATGCTTGCATTTCTTGGTTGTTGAGGACAAGTTGCAGGTGTATCACTTTGAGTCAAGTGCTCAACGATGGACTTCATCGAACATTTGGATGAGGTTGGCCTTTTATCTTGTCTTGCTAGCATATTTGTTTATATAGCATACCTGAGATTAGAGTTGATTTCTGCAGTCATTTCCGTCTGTTGTGGTTTACCCCTAGCCATAGAGAGATTTTCCTTGTAACACTATTAATCAAAGATTTCATTGGTACCTCCCAACCAATGCTAGGGGTACTCTTCTTCCCCCTTAGCCCCCCAAGCTGCAAAGGGGTCACACACATAATTTCATATCAGTATCTAGCTCAAGCTTGTCCTCGCAAGGAGAGGTTTCCACCTCCTACACAAGACTTGCAACCCAACTCACACAAGTAAACTAGTCACAAAATTTTTGACAACATTTCATTCATCCAACAATAGGGTCCCTTACTCCTTCCTTACCATTCTTTTTCTAAGAATTTCACCTTGACACTTGTCATTTCATGCATAATTAGATAAATTTTAATAATTAATTTAGAGATTATTCACCCTCAACATATGTCACTCTTCCCTCAAGTTGCACAGGTTTTATTTATTTTTAATTAAATAAATTTTGAATTTTTCCTCACCTCCACAATCAGTTCCTAGATTTTCTCCTAGTTGTCCCTTAGTTCCCCATTTTCTCTTTTATTGTGTCTCCTAACTAATTTACAGTTGGAATTTGATTAAGAATCTTCTCTTAGTTAGGATTTAGAGTCTATATTGACTTAGGACTCCAACTCTAAGTTGACACCACATTTCCTTATGAAATAATTTCTTTTAATTAAAAAATTCTTTTATTAATTTCATGCACACAATGTGCACATGTCTTTAGTTTTTATTCTTATTCTCTCTTACTAGTTTTTATTAGTCTAAATTTCTCTTAACTCATTATTATAAGCTTTATTTAGGCATGAGCATTTAGACTATCATAATTACGATTTATAAATTACTATAAAATTATATTCTCGTTTCTAACAAAATCTAAGTATTCATTTTGTCTTCTAAAGTCTTCTAAATTTTAATCAGTTTCTCTTGACGTTTTCTTTTCTTTATTGGTATTTATATTAACATGCGACGTGCCCTTCAAGACACACCGATGTGCTCCAAGGGTTCCACTCGCCATTCTGACTTATTTTGGAAGTTGTCTGATGCTGGGAGTCAATACTCCACTTCTCGACCTTGTGTGAGACTAAGGGATTACTGAGGAATAATGAATCCAGCCTATTGCGTGCCCCTCAGAAATCCTCATGAGCGACTGTATCAGTCTGCCCTCATGACATCATGAACATCTCAGGAACAAGGTAGTCGTTAACCTTCAGTTCAAGTCACGTCGGGAGTGCTAATAAGCTGTGACAGGGACATTGCCACACCTCTCCCTCATCTATCTGATATCCGTGTATGACCCCTTTACTCCATATGTGATTCGAATTAGCAAGCATCACCATGCTTGCATCCACTGAGAAAATAATATTAATAAATCTTATACATGAAATCCATAACTAAAATCATCATCATAACACATGCCTAATAAAATCAAGTACTCATATTGAAAGTTAATAGTTCACTCCCTGACTCAATCTGGAGTCCAAGGTGTATTGTCGATGCCATCATCATATCATCATCACTCCCTGACTCAATCTGGAGTCCAAGGTGTATTGTCGATCGCATCATGTTTCCTGCACACTTTTTTAAACCTCATCATAATACCTGTCAACACTATACATCAATATAAATAACATATCAAAATTTCAACATTTAATTTTAGGATAAACTTTATCATAAACCAAAGAAGATAATCATAAAGTACGATGTTTAGCTGGATCACTTGCACACAAGTGTCCTCAAAGAATAATTTGTGTTATGAAAATGTGGTTAGTGAAAATTGGATGTTACAAAAAAGGTGTAAGTGGTGAACTCGCATGTTGAATATTTATCTATGTTTGTATATGCTTGAGTGCATGGATTGAGTGCATTATAAGGTTGCCTGGTATGAAGACTGATATTAAGACCAAATAGATATGAATGTGTGATATTAAATGTGCAAGTGATGCACATGTATGATGTATGAGTATATGTATACTAAAGGCATGATGTGACTACCTGAATTAGTGAAATGTAAGGCGAGAATTGCACTTGCCAGGATAGAATAAATACCATGGATGCATGGATGACTCTATTTTTAAGAGTCATGACTATTTGTTTTCGAATAATAGCTTGAGGGGGATATGTGCCATCTCCTCAAGAAAAAATAGTATAAATTGATGAAAGAATAAATGAGTAGTAATGCTCTGTTGTCATGATAAAATACAACATGATTATGCTTTTAAAGACTACATGCAAATGATTGTGAACAATCATGAAAATAATAATTTTCAATAAATACAGAAATGAAACTATAAAGTGTGCCTATGGTGGACACACACCACATGTTAAAGAATGTGATTAAAGCACAATGTGAATGCAAATTAATGGAATAAATGTGCATATGTGAATGCACAATCTGAATGCAAATTAGAAATGCATGCTGATAATTCCTTATGAAATATTGGATAAGAATCCGAAATGACAAAGTTGAGGCTGACTCAAGGTTTAGGTCATCTCAGATAGCAATGGATATGCAATAAGGAAGTTTCATGTTGAAGAAGTACGCTATGGAGGACTGTGTAAAAAATCTTTCAGGAGAATAGAGTCACAATCTTAATGACTATTGAGAATTGGGTAGTGGGATGAAATTCTATCTATATAAGAATCTTGGATTACATTCTAAAACATAATGAAAGAATGGAAGACTAAAAAATGAATATTGACCATTCCGATGTCTAAATGTTAATGTGCAGAAAGAACAAGTTCATAATTTATTGTGAATAAAAAGCTTGTTGTTGTAGCATGATGATTTATCCAAGAAGGTTAAGGTGAAACTAACCAAGACTGCTCAAGGAAAAAAGTAGGAAGATCCCAACATGGATTAGATTGCAGAAGCAAAGAATTAGAAAAGATGGACATTTCTCTCACTTTAAAAACTATGATGTATGAGACAGAGTTGTGTAATTTAGAAGTATAGCTTGAAAATAAATTTATAAATATGTTTATATGAATAGGTTTACTTGATCCATGTTAAGTAAAGGTAGTGAGGCCTTGGGAATAGTTCGGTTAAGCTGAAAAGTCTAGATCGTGTAGAAGGAGTTGGAAAAAGGGAAGAGTCCCATAACTCATTTTCTTCTTTTTTATTGCATTTCTCTGGGATGAGAAACTAATATGTTGATTGTAATACCCCAAGGCTAAGCCCCTGCTGAATTGTAATAATGTTTAAAGAAGTTTATAGGATGGTGAGCCAAGTATTTATAAGCTGGAAGACTTATGTGTTTATTAGGCTAGAGAGCCTAGACACAAAGGCCAGTGAACGTACTTTTGTGTATGTAATTATGCAAATTATTAATAAAATACTTCGCTGCGTGTAGACCAACCACAAATAAAGAGTTATGGGGGACTAAGCTCCACTAGGAAGGGAAAGGGAAAGGGGGCTGAGAGTCTAGGAAAAAGGGGATAAGCTTGAGGGCTTAAACCAAGGGGATATTATAATGTATTTCCTAAATTACTAAAGTTTGGGAAATAAACCCAGTTATCCTAAGTTCCTTTGGGGGAGAGGAATGAAACTCTGAGTGGAGAGGAACAAGCTTCTGGAGATTCAAGTGTCATCCAGGACACATGCAAATTTATGTGGGGGAATTCCATCATTTTGGGGGTTCGCTCTCACCATTCTTGCCATTCTGACATTCTTGCCATCTTTCCTCAGGAGTTCACTCATGATTCTGACCATCCTTCACACCCATTCCCTCACGCACTGAGAAATTAGGCAATTAGT
Source organism: Picea engelmannii (assembly GCA_009831015.1). NCBI lineage: Eukaryota > Viridiplantae > Streptophyta > Pinopsida > Pinales > Pinaceae > Picea > Picea engelmannii. The sequence continues at coordinate 58,755 of ML791726.1, read as the reverse complement.
CTATTTCTACCATTGTTGAACCCTCTTCTATCATGAACCTTTGTAATTGCTGAGTCGTCCCTTGCTTTACCCAATTTTACTACTGTGGCTACCTGGTTGATTTAAGAGCTGAACAAAAGAAGCAGGTTGCCAGGATTATTGTTTGAAGAGGCGGTTTGTCAGGCCTGTGGGTTGAAGAAGCAGGTTGTCAGGCCTGTGGGTTGAAGAAGCAGGTTGTCAGGCCTGTGAGTAACTCTCTCTAGGAAAGAGATATTGCTAGGGAAGTGATTTCTCTTGGAGGGAGTCCAACAACAGTTACAAAGCTCTGAGAATTCCTGATCTGACCTATTGTTGAAGCCCTGTAAGGGAAGTGGAGCAGTTGATGGACTGTGGAAAAGTGAAGGTGTATATTCTCAGGGTGGGACAAACATGTGGGGAATGAGAGTCGGTGAGCGGTGGGCATAAGTAGGCTCCTTGGAGGGAATCCTTCCTGTTGCATTGTGTAACTTTCCGTAGTCCGAGCCTAGCCTATGATTTCCTTTACCCTGGGTGGAGTTTAGCCCCATCTCGGGGGTAACCCACTTCTGATAGCTTGGAGCAGCGTGGTCTAAGGCTGGGAGGTTCATGGAAGGTCTACATGCATTTGGTGGTCTTTTATGTTTAATTGTATGTTGTGTATCTTGTACATGTGTTATGATGTTATCAGAATTACCTGTATATATTGCATGTATGTGTTTATTGTCGCTTCTTAGTGAATATGTGTATGAGCAGTATGTTTATGTCCGTTTCAATTGCATTATATATATGTATATCAAAGCATGAAAGTTTTCAAGTGACATTGTCTTGCCTCGGTGGCTGGGTATGTTACAATTTGGTTTTCAAAGCAGTTTGGTTTTGAAGTAGTGGTGTGTCCCCGACTAGGGTGGCTGGGGGATGTTACAATTTGGTATCATAGCCCATGGTTTCCACACTGAACCTGGATGGGCCACGAATGTGGAATTTGGAGTTTCCACAAGAAATTAATGTACAGAGTGCAAGGAGGGCACTGAGGGAACACCTTGGCTGTGTTCAGAAGCTTAGGAGGTGTAGCGGTTTGATAAACCACAACAGACGTGGTATTGGCCTGTTGGATTTGTTGGGAGGAGACATACCCCTCACAACCATCAGATCGAGAGAAGGTGCATGGAGGTTAAGCACATAAGTCCTTCAAACTTTGCCCCTCCTATCGTTTTAAAGCTATAACAGAGAAAACTGTCGAAGTCCCAAAGTTCGAAACTAATCCAGACCGTCCATTTTCCAGGGACACGTGTCCTTAGATTAAGCGATGTTCAGAGTTAGGCAGTTTGGGGGTTTTGGAGTGTTCAACAGTGAAATTGTCGAAATCCCGAAGCTACGGGAAGCAACTGTGGACAATCGACAATTCAGGAGTTTTGCAAGTGAGCAGATGAAAATAATCATCGAAGTCCTAGGTTGCCGAAGTAATGTGACATGATGATGTCACCGGGTGACATGGAGTTGTCAATAGTTCGACAATTTGACAGTTTGAAAGTTTTTGAGAAAGTGTCGAAGACAGAAAATCCCTGAAGTACCAAAGCGCCAGGTATGACGTGGGATGATGGTATCACCTAGGGTGACGTGGACCTACCTAGGTCTGCCACATTTCACTCATTTTTGTACTTTAATAATCCCTTAGGACTGATTGTAGCCTGATATGTGTCACTAAATGGTGGGGCCACGTGTCACCACTTTGATTGGTGACAATTGTACTTTGTGGGCCCTGGGAGGTTAAGTAGTTCGAGAGTTCGACATTCGGAGAAAAGTTGTTGGAAGAAATTTCGGACCTCTGAAGTCTCAGAGTCTCGAAGTTTCGAAGTGATGTGGCTTGTGACATCACCTAGGATGGAATGGAGACATAGGATGCGTACCACGTGTCAGTGTTAAAGGCTGATTTTGCAATTAGAACTTGACAATTTTCACCCTTCAGATTATGCCATGTGTCCACTTCTTGGAATCTTCCATGTAGCACCCGAGTGTGCAGTATTAATTGAATCCCGTGGGTTCGCCACTTCGGCGTTCGAAAGGAATGAAGGGAGATGGAAGCAAAAACCCCGAAACTCCGAAGAGCGGAGTAAATCCTCGTCGTTCATCGGGAGTGGACATGCAGCGATAGATCCTGTGGTTCAGAGAATTCAAGGCATAAGTAGTTGCAGTCGAGGACTTCTAGAGGAATGAAGGCTGGAGTCCATCATGATTGTTGATCACAGAGGATGCATGGTGCCAGATCTTGTGGTCCAGAGAAGTGGTACTCGGGAGGAATGGATTTATAGGTTACTTGAGTCGAGAACTCCCAGAGGGTCAGAGTTAATCTCGACCATTGATTAGGGAATGACATGTGGAGGAAGGAGAGGATCTCTGGTAGTTCGACACTTCGAAGGATCTGTGAAGAAGTGCTTAGGAAATCCCTGAAGTCTGGAGTTCTGTAGTAAATCTCAACCATTGGATGTTGGGAAGCCATGAACCATTGATAATCCATTCTTCGTGAGTTCGCCACTTCAGTGATTGGGGAGATTTGTTGGGATGTGCTTTGGAAACTGTCGAATTCAGAGTCTCGAAGCTCCTATACACTGTATATATGAACATATAATAAGGACTGTTGATCGGTACGTCCTTCAAGCATTCGAAGAATCGACGTTCGGGGAAAATATATAGTAATGGAGGTAGATCCTCTGAAGCCCCGAAGTTCTAGAGCCCTGAAGGCTCGAAGCACAAGATAAACGCCTAATGATTAGTGCTTGGTCACAACCCCTGGTCACATGAATTTGGGGGCTGAAGGAAAGGGACAAATTGTTCAAATATCTATAACTTCCTTCTCAAAACTCGGAATTGAGCATGGAAACAACCATTGGAAATGTCTTGAATAGTAGAAGATAACTTTTCACCCAGAAATTGGATTTGAATCGTCAATTTCTCAGGAAATCAATGGAAAATAAGTATGATATATATTAATGAATCAGAGTGGTTCATGTTTTCATGAAATTATTAACAACATTTAGCCTGACAAAGTGCTGTTGGCTGCACATTTTTGCAGAATCAACAACTGTCAAATCAGAGTTAGCACAAAGTGCAGAGTGATGGAGGATGCACAGGTAGTCTACAACCAAGAAGATGAAATCAGAGGGTTGAATGTCCAGTTGGGTATGTAAGGAACCAAATCCAATGGGAATGGAGGAGGAAAGGATGAAGACGTAAATTTGGCTGATACCCTCAGAAAATTCTAGACATATATCTAGAGCCACAAGGATGATAATGAAAGGCTTATGAAAGCCAAAGAGCAACATGAAGACTTCAACATGAAGTTAATTCAAAGCCTGGAAATAATTGAAAATAATTTGGATAAGGAGAGTGTCTCCAACAAATCAGGAAGCCACGAGATCCTTGAGAAGAAAGGAAGACCAAGGAGTGGTAGTAGACATCACCATCACTCCCAAAAGCATTCCCATAGGAGATCACATAGTAGCTCAAGTCCATCCCTTGTCATGAAGCATATGAGTTCTGGGGTGGATGAGTTGAAAGGAGAAATGAATAAGATCAAGCCTCCTACTTTTTATGGAGAGCACAAGAAGGATGAAGATGTTGAGACATGGCTGCTAGGCATGAGGAAGTACTTCCAATTGCATAACTATTCTTCCCATGTAGAAGGAAGAATTGCTATGTATCAGTTGAAAGGAAAGACATGCATGTGGTGGGATCAACTTGTTTGATCAACCAACTTTAAATGAAAGGAATAATAGATGGTTGGAATTCCTTTGTGAGTATGACTTTGATATTAAGCACATCAAAGGAAAAGAGAACATAGTGGTTGATGCACTTAACATGAGAGTGCATGAACTGCATGCTACACCCATTATCATGTATCAAATTGATCTTAAAGGCATAATTTCTGAGGCTACAAAAGTTGATTTGCAGTACATGGAATTGGTAATAAAATTGCAGCAGAAAGTTGAAGATTATGAATTGGGAATTGATGTAATTCTTTTGCACATGAACATAGTTTATGTACCCAGTTCTCCTGATTTGAGGAGTATGATTTTAAAAGAGATGCATAATGTACCCTATGTTGGGCACCCAGGATATCAGAAAACAATTTCAACGGTCAAGAGCCAATATTATTGGCCAGGCATGAAGATAGAGATTGTTGAATACATTGCTAAATGCTTGGAGTGTTAAAGGGTCAAGGTTGAGCATAGAAACCCAACTAGCTTGCTACAACCATTACCCATTCCTGAGTGGAAGTGGGAAGTGGTGACAATGGATTTCATCACCAAATTTCCTAAAACAAGCAAGCAACATGATGCTATCATGGTGGTGGTGGACAAGCTTACCAAAGCTGCCCATTTCATTCCTATGAAGGTTTCTCACAAGGCAACCAATATTGCTGATATTTATGAGGGAAGTAACATGCTTGCATGGAATACCCAAGACAATTGTGTCTGAAAGAGACCCAAAGTTTACCTCAAAGTTTTGGAAGGGGTTATTCTAAGGGTTCGGAACAAATCTGAACTTCAACACAACTTATCACCCAGAGTCTTATGGGAAAATAGAAAGGGTGAACCACATGATAGAGGATATGCTAAGGATGTATGTGATGGGAAAACCATCTAAATGGGAAGATTATCTACACTTGGCAGAATTTTCCTACAACAATGGGTACCAAGCATCACTGAAGATGAGCCCATTTGAGGCACTTTATGGCAGAAAGTGCAACACTCCAGAAAGTTGGGACAACCCAACTGACAGAGTAGTGATTGGGCCAGATTTGCTCAGAGAAACGGAAGAGAAAATACTGAAGATTAAACATAATTTAAAGGCTGCCCAAGACAGGCAAAAAATCTATGCTGACAAGGGCATAACTCACAGGGAATTTAAAGTGGGTGATCGTGTTTTCTTGAAGGTGAAGGCCAATAGAAGTTCCCTGAAGTTGGGAAACTGTTCCAAGTTGGTAGCCAGATATTGTGGGCCGTTTGAAATCCTAGAGAGGATTGGACCAGTAGCTTACATGCTTGCATTACCTGCATCTATGTCTATACATAATGTATTCCATGTATCATTGCTTAAGAAATATATACTTGCTGCTAATCATGTTATTTATTGGAATGTGATTCAGGTGGAACAAGAAATCGATTTTCAAGTGCATCAGGTACACATTATGGACCAAAAAATCAAATAGCTCCAGAATCGAGCCATAGGGTTTGTAAAGGTTCAATGGACCTGGTACGGTCCTGAGGACGCAACTTGGGAGCATGAAGATGCTATGTGGGTAGAATACCTGCATATTTTTGAAAGTTTTGAAAATATTGTTAATGTTATGTAAATGAGATGCACTGAGGACAATGAAAAAATACGGGGAGGGGATTGTAATACCCCAAGGCCAAGCCCCTACTGAATAGTAATGATGTTTAATGAAATTTATAGGCTGGTGAGCCAAGTATTTATAAGCTGGGAGGCTTATGTGTTTATTAGGCCAGAGAGCTTATATGCAAAGGCCAATGAGCCTACTTTTGTATATGTAATTATGAATATTATTAATAAAATACATCGTTGCGTGTAGACCAACCACGAAGAAAGAGTTATGGGAGACTAAGCTCCACTAGGAAGGGAAAGGGAAAGGGGGCTAAGATGTTAGAAAAAAGGTGCTAAGCTTGAGGGCTTAACCCAAGGGAATATTATAATGTATTTCCTAAATTACTGAAGTTTGGGAAATAAAACCAGTTATCCTAAGTTCCTTTGGGGGAGAGGAACAAAACTCCAAGTGGAGAGGAACGAGCTCCTAGAGAGCCAAGTGTCATCTGGGATGCATGTAAATTTATGTGGGGGAATTCCATTGTTGTGGGGTTCGCTCTCACCATTATCGCCATTCTGACATTCTTGCCATCTTTCCTCAGGAGTTCACTCATGATTCTATCCATCCTTCACACCCATTCCCTCACGCACTGAGAAAGCATGCAGTTAGTCTATTTCCTCCATTGTTGAATCCTCTGCCATTGTAAACCTCTGTAATTGCTAAGTCATCCCTTGCCTTACCCGATTTTACTACTGTGGCTACCTAGTTGATTTAAGAGCTGAACAAAAGAAGTAGGTTGTTAAGCCTGTGGTTTGAAGAGGTGGGTTGTTAGGCCCTTGGGTTGAAGAAGCAGGTTGTGAGGATTGTGAGCAACTCGCTCCAGGTGAGACAGATTGTTGGGGAAGTGATTTTTCCTGGAGGGAGTCCAACAACAACTACAAATCTCTAAGAATTCATGATCCAACCTATTTTTGAATCCATGGAAGGGAAGTGGAGCAGTCGATGGACTGTGGAACAATGAAGGTGTATATTCCTGCGGTGGGACATGCATGTGGGGAATGAGAGTCTATGAGTGATGGGTGTAAGTAGGCTCCTTGGAGGGAATCCTTCCTGTTGCATTGTGAAACTTACTGTAGTCTCGACCTAGCCTAGGATTTCCTTTACCTTGGTTGGAGTTTAGTCCCAGCTTGGGGGTGACCGACTTCGGATAACTTGGAGCAATGATGTCTAAGGTTGAGAGGTTCGTGGAATGTCCGCACGTAGTTGGTAGTCTTCTCATAAAAATATAAGTACCAAATCTATGTTTAATTGTATGTTGTGTATCTTTTACATGTGTTATAATGTTATCATAATTACCTGTATATATTGCATGTATGTGTTTATTGTCGATTCTACATGAATATGTGTATGAGCAGTATGCTTATGTCCATTTAAATTGCATTAGATATATATGTATATCAGAGCATGAAAGTTTTCAAGTGGCATTGCCTTTCCTGGGTGCTAGGTATGTTACAATATGTTTTTTAGAGAAGTTTGGTTTTGAAGTAGTGGTGTGTCCCCAACTAGAGTGGTCGGGGGACATTACACTAATGGTTGTAGGATACCCAACAACTGAATTAGTTTCATGGTTTTACTAGTGATCACCTTGAGGAGTAATGTGATGAAGCACATGTAGATATGCTAGGACATATATGATAATGCTAGCTGATTTAGATGCTATATACGTGCATTTTATTTAACATGACAACTAACATGTTTATGACTGTCATGATTCCTGTTAAGTGCAGGAACAATGTTGGAGTTGTTGTAGAAGGAAAAGTACCAATGGCTGCAACCTAAGGAATAGGATACCTTCAAAAGGGTTGTTGTTGAAATATTGATGAAGGGACTATAGGCGATTCCCATGAAACACCACTGATGAGGTAAAATCAGAGAGGGTGCAAGCAACTAGAACAAGTACAGAAGTACTCATGCCTATGTGGAATAACGCATGAAGGGGTTGGGTAAGGATCCCTTGTAAAACATCTTATGATTCTAATGATACACATATGATTTTGAGTGGTTGTTGTATGCCATTGATACCAAAGTGGGGTAAGATTTTGGAAAGAATAAACTGAATAACAGAGAGAGGAAATCTATGTCATTCAAGGATGATTAAAGTCCTTGCAAGAAAATTCATGAACAAAGTGTCATGAATACTTCGACCAACTGAGAATGATTGGGAACAAGGGTGCTCATAAATATCACATTGATTAATGCATTTAAGAAATGCATGTTTGTAGTGTGTAGATATAAGGTTACCCACTATGGAAGAAGGATCTTCCAATAGTCTACCAGAGTTACATAATAATATATAGAGAAATTGGGTGTCCATAAATGTTGACACCCTAGTTACGAATAAAGAAAGAATGTGTGGATACATTCATATGAAACTTTGATTTCATATTACATCATGTCGATTTGAGGACATTATCACCTTGTAGTAGTGATCGAAAAATATTTAGACACCACTTATTGCTGAAAATATATACATGTAGTATCTAACTTGTTTGTGTATAATTTATAGGATCTATTGAGGTGACTGCAAAATTTTGATGATGTGTTATTTACCCAAAAATCCTAAAACTGAATATTATATTGAAGTGGAAATGAGGTGACATAAAATAACTCAAATTACAATGCTAATAACATATTTTGTTTCATCTTTAAGTTCCTTTCAAAACAATTAAACTGCTTATCTTCATCCCAAAACACCCAAAAATACCATGTAAATGGACCAAATAATCCAACATTGAGGATGCTCTGAAAATATACTACTCAATTGCAAAAAAAAAGGTTCATAATTGAAATCCTTAAGAAATTCTAAAACTTTTGACTGTAAAGTCGACCACTTTCCAAACTAGCTCAAATTCACGCTCTTTGGCAAACAAAACAATGCATTAAATACTCATAAATGGAAAATTGAGCCTAAAGTTTTAAAAATAACCTAAAATCACAAAATAGACCTCATCTTCATGATCCTTGCGAAAAATTGTGTAGAATCGATATAAGACACTTGAAATTTCGTCAAGGTACCATTTGACACACTTTACAACACAATACAAAATTACACTGTACTTGCATGTACTTATGTACAATCTGTACAATATCGAAATCCGTGCACCTTGAATTCCATGCAGTCTCGAAATCTGTGCCCAGGGATGTGTTTCCTTGGACTATGTGCCCAATATATAAAGCGGCCTCCAAAACCACCTCCACATTTAGCTGTAACTTATTTACTAATTTTAGGCAAAATATTTGCTAAACCTGGAGTGGTTGGTTAGTGGTTAAAACCACCTGCTATTATAGCGGAGGTCTGGGTTCTATTCTCATCCATGGCTTATCCGTTAGTTTAATTTTGTGGTTATTTATATATATATATATATATATTATATATACAATATGTAACTATATATATATATATATATATATGATTATTTGTTGGTGTGATTTAAAACTATATGATTATATAATATATACATGGTATAACAACTCCCACCAGAAAATAAGGTTAATCCCCCTCGTGTGGATAGGACGTGGTCCATGTCATTACATAGACCAGGGGATGGGATTGGGGCTAGTCCTCGACCCCTTTTATCCCCCAAACAAAACTTAACATAATGTTAAATATAATATATGCCATATAGTTGTTAAGTTATATGTTATGGCATGTTGGTTGTTGGATCTTTGTTAAGGTGTGGAGATTTATGGAGGTTATGGGGTTGATTCCCCAGACTCCATAATAATTTTACCATATAAAACCATTACTGACCAATGAGGGGTTGCCACATGGCAAACTCTCATTGGCTAACATGTGCCACATGTCAAACGATGGTTGACCACTTGTGTTTCCCAGTTAGTTGTATGATCAGACCTAGTGGCACCTTGAGGTGTGGCCATGTTACCTATATGGTCATGCCACGTGTCACTATACGGAGATGACACATGTCCTTTTTACCCCTTTGACTTTTGACTTTGACCTTGGTTGACTTGAACTTCGACTGCCCATAACTTTTGCATACAAACTTTGTTTGACTTGCCATTTGCATCGTTGGAAAGTTTACAATGAGCTCTACGTAGTGACGCCATTTTCGAGATGATTTGAGATGGTAAATTATGAGAATTTATGGATCCCTTGGGACCTCTGTGAGTGTTTCAGATCCTCTTGGATCTTTGTGAGCATTCCTGATCCTCTTGGATCACACCTTCCCATTGAAGAACTTTTGGACCTCCAAAAGTATAGATATTCAAAAACTTAGTGATGATAGCTCTAACTCACTCTTCCATCTTATTGAAATGTTCTGATCAATAACTTAGTGATGAAACTTCTTCACTCTTCCATCTTGCTGATTCTTTTGGAATTAAGTCTTCAATTTGCGTCTTCAATCTCAAGTACTAGATTAGTGCACTTCTGTCTATTCCTATGAAATATAGCTCTGACTCTGACCTCTAGCTCTGTGGCTAATATGATATATATATCTCTAGTTCTGGCTTATTCTGGAAGATATCTCTGAATCTGGCCTCTGACATTGTAGCTAACATGATATATATAGCTCCGGTTCTATATTATAGATTCTCTAAAAACAAAAGTCTTATTCACTGAATATCTATTATACCTATATCTTGTATTTCAACATCCACTCCCATCTCCTTGTACTGAATATATTCTATCTCAGCCAATATGAAACCAAGTCGAATGTTGATCTATGCCTTGTCCATTTGGACTCTCTATTCTTCTAATGCTGATGTATCTATAGAAGTCCCTGAATGAATACTCTCTTCATTGTCGCTCCTACCTTGGAAAAACAATTATGCTTTATTGTTATCATATGTACCTTCCTTGATTACTTCTGTTCAAGGTATACATACGAACATGACGTAGAATTTAAATATGCTTATAGCATGCACCTTTGTGTGCCTCTTATAAGAGGATTATTCTTCCTTTACCATCTCTAGAAATTTTCACATTACTTTGATGCTCTTCCCACTCCTGAACTACATGTTCCAACTACTTGCATCCTTCTATTCCTTTACTTTCAGTTCTTCATAATCAATAATTTTGTATAAGACAATTTAACCCATATGTAGCTCCTTAGCTCATTATAAGACAATATATTTGTCCATATTGTTTTCTAGAGGCTTTGAAATATTCATAACAAGATTCATCTCACTGTAAAACAATATGTATAGGCGGCTATCTAAAAATTTCTTTAACGAGATTCCTCTCACTCTATAACAAAGAGTAAATACAACTATCTATAAGTCTCTAACGAGATTACTCTCACTCTTTACAACATATAAGGTGATAATATGGAAAATATCTTTACAAAATTCCTCTCACTCATACAAGGTGGCAATACTGAAATTTATAGAGTCCCTCTCGCTCTTATAATTTACAATGAGTGGCTTACAAGCCTTCTAATAGACTTAAGAAGATTTACACATATGGATATTATATTTAAAAATATACATATTTACAAAAATCAAATATGGTTTACTTATGGAGTCATTTTCCCCAGTGTACTGGGAGGAGTCTCGCAACTTCCAACCTCTGACAATGCCTTTGATGCTGGTGCTGAATTTGACATTGAATCTGATGCAAAATTCGATATCGAGTCCAAGTAACCATTGGGACAAACTATCAGTCTTGCGAGTAACCTGTATAACCTCTTCTTGCAAGTACCAAGTACTATTTTCATGTCTGGAGTAGCTTCTCTTGCATACACAAGTACTCACCCATTACAAAATGTGACTACATAGCCATCATATTCAAATGATGCAACTGAAAGCATGTTTACCTTTAATTCTGGGACATATAGCATATTTTCGATTCTCATAAATCCTCATGAATCAAGTTGGAATCTTACATATCCATACCCTTTAATTTCTTGTAAAGCCAATATCCATGAAGCATTTTGTGTCAGATTCTGAGAAAGTCAAAAATATTGATCTCATCCTGGTCATGTGGCAAAATGAGCCACTTTCCACGAACCATTCTTTGATGTCTTCATAAATCCTTTTCCAACACCAGGCATCAGGAAGTATTCTTTTCCAATCCTTTCAGTAAGACCATTGACTTCATATGTAGTTGTTGCTGCTTGTCTTCTTGAAAGTGTCTTCACATCCTTCAGATTTTTCTTTAGACATAAGTGCAAGTAAAGTTCCCAACACTTCTCAATATGGTGTCCATTGTTACCAAAATAAGGGTAGAGCATCTTGTTCCACGATCCCTTCTTATCATTCCTCCTTTTCCTCTGACTTGAGAAATGATATTTCTCCTTCTGGTTGGAGGGATTTAGTTGCACATAATGTCTTCTCATATACTTCTCCATATCATGGTTACTAGTTCCATTGGAAGTACATGGATAACTAGACCATTTTCTAGTGGGAAAAGTTTTCATTCCTTCTCTTGTATTATGCACATCTTTCCCCGAAGATGCCTTGCACATGTTACTCTTCTATGGATCGGAAGGTAAGGCCAATTTATTAGGTAGGATTTCTTCATCGGAGGTTCTCTTTGCTTCAACTACCCTTGATCACTCTCCATATTGATGGGAATATGGAGAGTCTTATTTCTCAATCATGTCCTTGGAGGGAGATAGTGCAAGAGAGACTATCTCATTCTTTGCTTGCCCAACTTTACTGATTGTTGGTGCCATTTGAAACTTTCTTTCTAGTTCATGAAAAATACTCAAGTGAAAATCTTCATTACATAATAGTTTATCTTGCATCCTTTTCTTCTCTTCCTCAAGGGCCTGCAACTTCATTCTTAGCTCATAATTCTCTCTCTAGATTTTCCGATTAATGTTCTTCTAGAGTATCAGCTTCATAACAACCTTACTCATCTTGTTTCCCTGGTAAGAGCCTTCAATATATTCACCAACTGAACTCTTGGATCTCATAACAACAACAACTTGCAACACACGCCAAAACTAGCTCTAATACAAACCTGATCTGAAAATCTGTAGACACCACTTATTGCTGAAAATATATACATGTAGTATCTAACTTGTTTCTGTATAATTTCTAGGATCTATTGAGGTGATTGCAAAATTTTGATGATGTGCTCTTTACCAACTCATAAAATTGAAGATTATCTTGAAGTAGAAATGAAATGACATAAAAAAACTCAAATTATAATGTTGATAACATATTTTGTTTCATCTTTAATTTCCTTTCAAAACAATTAAATTGTTGATTTTCATCCCAAAATACCCAAAAATACCATGTAAATGGACCAAATAAGCCAATATTGAGTATGCTCCAAAAACCCACTACTCAAATGCAAAAACATAGTTCATAATTGAAATCCTTGCGGAATTCTGAAACTTTTCACTATAAGTCGACCACTTTGCAAACTAACTCAAATTCACGCTCTTTGACACATAAAACAATGCATTAAATACTCAAAAATGAAAAAAATGAGCATAAGGTTTTAAAAATGACCTAAAATCACACAAAATACGTCATATTCACGATCCTTGCAAAAAATTGTGTAAAATTGATATAAGACACTTGAAATTCCATAAGGTACCATTTGGCACGCTTTGCGATGGAATACAAAATTAGTAGTACCTGCATGTACTTCTATACAGTCTCAAAATATGTGCACCTAAAACTCCATGCAATCTCATACGCTGTGCCTAGGGATGCATGTCCTTGGATTTTGTGCCCAATATATCGGGTGACCTCCAAAACCACCTCCACATTTAGTTGTAACTTATTTACTAATTTTAGGCGAAATCTCTGCTAAATATGGAGTGGCTGATGTAGTGGTTAAAACCACCCACTAATATAGGGGAGTTCTAGGTTCTATTCCCATCCATGGCTTATCCGTTAGTTTAATTTTGTGGTTAGATTATTATTTATATAGTATGTAACTACATAATATATATATATATATATATATATATATATATATATATAATCCATTTGTATGATTTAAAAATATACGGTTAGATAATATACACATGGTATAACAACCCGCCGGAAAATAAGCTTAAGCCCCCTTGTGTGGATAGAATGTAGTCGCATGGAATTACATAGACCAGGGGCAGGGGCTAGTCCTCGGCCCCTTTTATCCCCCAAACGAAACTTAACATAATATTAAATATAATATATGCCATATGGTTGTTAAGTCATATGTTATAGCATGTTGGTTGTGGGTGATTTGTTAAGGCATGGAGAGTTATGGAGGTTATGGGGTCAATTCCCCTGGACTCCCTAATAATTTTACCATATAAAACCATTACTAGCCAATGAGGGGTTGCCACGTGGTAGCCTCTCATTGGCTAACATGTGCCACATGTCAAACGATGATTGAACCACTTGTGTTGCCCAATTAGTTGTATGATTCGTCCACGCGGCACCTTGGGGTGTGGCTACATCACCTGTATGGTCACCTACGTGTCATTGTACATACATAACACGTGTCCTTTTTACCCCTTTGACTTTTGATTTGACCTTGGTTGACTTGAACTTTGACTGCCCATAAATTTTGTATACGAACTCTGTTTGATTTGTCGTTTGCGTTGTTGGAAAGATGATGACGAGCTCTACATAATGATGCCATTTTCAAGAGAATTTGAGATGGTAAAATTTTGAGCATTTATGGATCCCTTGGGACCTATGTGAGCATTCCAGATCCTCCTGGATCTCTGTGAGATTTCTGGATCCTCCTGGATCAAGCAGAAAGCAAAACCTACTGTAATAATGAACACGAATGAATAAGACATGTGGTGAAGAGGTTGGTTGAGCTCTAACACACCATGGAAAAGTTATTGTCATAAAGTGTGGCAAACCTAAAATCAATGCAAGGGTGCATTGGTTATGAATGTGTCCATGAACATTGACACATAGATTAAAGTCATTTAATATTTGAATTGCATTTGGAAAATTTGGTATGCTAAAATGATGCACGTGTAAAAAATGATATTTTCTTTTGCTTTGTATCTGAATTGAATAGATGAAAATTATTTGACAGTTAGTATGCATGGTCTTGAGGATATAATGTGCATGAGAACTAACAAATTGTTTGGCTATGTGAAGATGGAGTTGCAGGAAGAAGGGTATTGAATATGGAAGAAGAAGTAAGCCCATAAGGAATACCAATACCTGTTGAGCCAAACTACCATGGGAAGGAAAATCTCATACTTGTGAATCTGGTTCTTGTGTGGAACAAATCTGAAAATAAAATGTGGAATTTGGAAATCCGTGGGTGACAGATGTGAAATAAATTTTGAATTGGAATTGATGATAACATCTCACGATTACTGTATGCATGTGATACAGGTGAGATGAAAGATCTGTGTAGGGACAGATGATGGCTATCAAGTTGGAAAATCATGGAAACAGACCACTGTTGTGACATGAGAACCCTGTGATAAGCCATGATTTCCATAGATGATGTTGTGTCGTGGTAACATAGACTGGACGAATGTCTTGGTAGAGAAGTCAAAGGGACGCCTCGACTGTAAGACTCGGTGAAATCTCAAAAACTCTTATTGTGTGAGAAAGCCTTGGCAAGGAAAGATGGATCACCCAAGGGACTGTATAGTAGAGAAGGGGATATCTGAGCGTGGGCATGGAGGGTGAGTGACCATAAGGAAGAGGTGACTTAAAAAATTCTTGCAAACTATTGGTTGGGGTCATGCACACAATAAATATGTCAAGGAAAACAATGGGCCAAGTTAGTAAGACAACCAACTGGATGTGGATCCATGAAATTGAACAGATAAGTATTGTGCTGGTATAAATATTTCCTCTTCAGTTTTGAACAAAAATAATTTTTTTTCATGAAATTTTGATTAATATGCTTGCTCTTTGAAATTATTGTAGGAATGTGACAAAGTCCTAGAATTTGGAAAAAGACTAGACTACGAAAAAGGAAAAAAATACTAAAGCAACCAAAATATGGAAACATGGATGGTGTTGCCAACATGCAAAGAACTTTGACAACGGTGTTACTTTAAAGGGGAGGGGATTGTAACACCCCTATTTCTCGTAGCTTGTAAATATAATTATATTATGCTAAGAGACTATGGACAGATCGATTGTCTATGGATCTAGGAAATGTTGAACCTTTGCTAAGAAGGTAGTGTAAATATTTATGCTATTAATGTAAAAACAAATGTTGAACAACTGTTGAGGGGGATTGCCTATGCAGGTTATGATTCCATGAGAGGGAAACAATGAGAAAATTTCCCTTACCAATTTAATATTCAAGAAAAACCCAGATTGCCCATTTTTCTAGAATTCCAGTTAATGAAGGGAAGTTGGTGGTTGAACTATCGACTTCCCACATTTATGAAAAATAATGGGTGTTGTACCAAAACTGCCTTGCCTCAGAAGCATGGGAAGAAAAGTACCCATCTAGAGGATTCTATATTGACCCATGGATCAGGGGATTTGACCCATGAAATCTTGTGGTAGAAGACAAGAAACATAGGAAAATCACGAGCAGGGAAGAGATGATGCACATGAATGGGTTTGGTGACCATTTCTGAAGAGTTAGAGCATGTGAGGCTCTCTGGTTCTGAAGAGATATGATAAAACAAACTATTATGGGTGTAGGAAGTATTGGAAGTGTTTTTCTATTCAAGCTGATAAATGAAGCTACAGATAATTTGAGTGATTGAGTGAACAATCACAACATGCTCCCTTTCTTGGTGGATAGAATATTGGACTGCCAAGTTCCCATGGGAGAAGGAGAGTAACCTTTGTCCCTTGCTTTTGTTGAGCAAAAGAAGAAATCTCTCTCATGGCATCATCCTCTAGCTAGGGGGGTGGTTGGCTGAGAATATACCAAGAGAAATTGTTCCTATGGTTGGGTGGAAAGTGGCACACCCTTCAACAATTACAACTCTTTTCATCTTCTAGATAATTATTTCTTTGCCAAATTTATGCAATGTTAAGTTTAGAAATAATATAGAACATGTTTTAGAATTGTAATACCCCTAGTCGAACCCCAATTGTAAATGTAAATGTAATTACACATATAATATGGTGAACTGATGGTACAAGGTCTTTGGTTCAGTTCTGTAATACCCCTAGGTCGAATCCCAACTGTAAATGTAAATACAAATGTACTTAGGCCGGTGAGCCAGGATGCAGAAAGGACAATATATCTGTAATGTAAACGTAAATGTATTCACATGCAAAAATTAATGAAAAACACATCACTACGGTAGAACAACCATGTGAAATAGTATGGGGGACTAAACTCCACTAGTTAGGGAAAGGGGGCTAAACGTTAAGGATAAGGGCTAAGATAGGGAGCATAAGCCAAAAAATAATATTATATTAATCTTCCTTAAAGTATAAAGTATGGATAATTATTTTATCCTAAGTTCTAAGGATGGGGACACGTGGGCCAAAGTATCTCTCAACATGACAAGTGTCAAGTTGGGAACATGCATACATATATTTGGGACTTAGTTCATTTTCCCAACATTCCACCATTTTTCACTCATGGATTTCAGCTGTCCTTCATACCTTTTTGTTACTAGCTGTGTACATGTACCTTACCCAAACCAATACCATACCTGTACCTGTACCTTACCCAAACTAGTGCCATACTCGTACCTATACCTATACCTGGTTAAATTAAGATTTGGACCGAAGAAGCAGGTTGTCAGGCCCGTGTGCAATCCTTCCTAGGTAAGAGAATTGTTGGGAATTAATTTCCCAAAGGTGCCAAACTGCAACTACATGGCTTTGAGACTTCTTGTCCGACCTATTGTTGAAACCCCAGAAAGGAAGTGGGGTAGTCGAATGAATGTTGAGTAGATAAGGGGCACATGTCATGGGGTGGGACATGCATGTGGGGAATGAGAGACTGTAGGCTATTAGATCGAGTTGGCACCTGTGACAAAGTTTTTCCTGTTGTCTGAGATACATCAGCTTGGTTATGAATTCCTTTACCCGGGTGGAGTTTAATCCCAGCTTGGGGGTGACCCATTGTTGAGAGTTTTGAGCAGTGTGGTCTAACACTGGGAGGAACGTGGAAGGTCTGCACACAGTTGATGATATATTTACCAAGATAAGTGTCAATTGTGTGTCAAACTACATTGCTGCATTATTATTTATGCGTTTATTTTTATGGGTTTTTCTTGTGTGAGTTGCATGTGTATTTTCATTATTATTTTGTATGAATATGGGCATTTGCAGAGTTTCTATCTGTTTTAATTTTGTATATAGTTAAAAAAAAATTCATGTGGCATACCCTAGTAGTTGGCTGGGGATGTTACAATATGGTATCATAGCTCCAGTTTTCAACACTGAGAGTGGATGGGCTGAGCAAGTTGAATTGAAGAAAAAATTCACAGAGAATTGATTTCAGAGTGGCCAAATTTCAAGTCACAGTGCGTCCATGGTAAAAATCAGAAGAAATTGTGTGGAATTGGGAAAAATCCCCAATTTATGTTGTTAAATTCATGGGAAATTTGAGAAATTTGTCCAAGTGGTGAGATATTCTTAATTTAATATATACTCTAGCAAATTTAGATATGGAATTGGTCGAATTTGAAGTTATAGGGTTCCAGGAGGGCGTTGAGAGAACACATTGTCTGTGTTCAAATGCTCAGGAGGCGTAGCGGTTCAGGAAAGCAAACAGAGGCCAATGAATCGACCCTGCAGTGGAGAGATCAAGGGTCGAGCCTTTGAAATATTGAGAAATCCTCCGTTGGAGGGAAGCAGAGCCACAGAGGAGAGAAACCACAACAACCGTTGATTTGGGCTGCAAGATTAGATCTGGGTTGTTGGATCAAACCTAGATGAGAGGAGAGCGCATGGTCGAGGAGATCAGATCTCAGCCGTTAGATCTGAGCGTAGGAGAACGAGAACCATTGATCGGAGTTCTCAGGCCGCTAGTCTTGGCCAAAGCAGAGTGGATCTCAGTCATAGATCACATCATGGAATGTGAGTCATAGATCTCACAATTCAGAGTTTCGACACTTCGAGAAAAATTAACCCTTGTGTCACCACGAGGAGAAATCCCCGAAGTGATGAAGTCTCGGAGTGAATCTACATCGTAGATCATTGGGAGAGTGCGAGTCATTGGATCTGTCAGTGGTTCGACGATTCGACACTCCGAGAGAAATTGGTTGTTATTGTGCAGAGTAGAGAATCCCTCGAAGTCCTGAATTCCAAAGTAAATCCCGACCATCAGTTGTTGGGTACATGTGTTCATGGATTTCCAAGTATTCAAAAATTCGACTATCTGGAGGATTGTGGGTGAAATCTATTTTGGTATGAAAAGTCCCAAAGATACGATGTCTCAGAGTGACTCTACACCATATATCACTGGGGGAGTGCGAGCCATTGGATCCCTGAGTGGTTCAATGATTTGACATTTTGGGAAAAATTGGTTGTAGTTGCGTGGACTGGAGAATCCACCGAAGTCCCAAATTCCAGAGTAAATCTCGATCGTCGGTTATTGGGTACAGGCGTCCATGGATTTCCAAGCATTCAAAAATTCAACTATCCGAAGGATTGTGGGTGAAAATTATTTTGGTATGAAAATTCTCGAAGCTCCGAAGTCCTAAAGTGAATCTACACCATAGATCATTGGGAGAGTGCAAGCCATTGGATCCTCGAGTGGTTCGGCGATTCGACACTCTGGGAGAAATTGGTTGTGGTTGTGTGGAGTGGAGAATCCTCCGAAGTCGCGAATTCCAGAGTAAATCTTGACCGTCGGTTGTTGGGTACACGTGTTCATGGATTTCCAAGTATTTGGAAATTCGACTATCCAAAGGATTGTGGGTGAATTTTTTTTTTGTGTGAGAAGTCCCAAAGCTTTGAAGTACCAAAGTCAATCCTAGTCATTGATCAACGGAGAGTCTCAACCGTAGATCTTCTCCCTTTGCCAATTTGGCGTTAGACAGTTTGGGAGTGTGGTGGTCATATGGAGAGAGAAGCCTTGAAGCCCGTAGTTAATCACAATCGTTGGATGTGGTAGGAGTGTGAGCCATTGATTTTAGTTCGACGTTTGGCAGTTCGAGAGTATGGTGGTCATCTGGAGTGAGAAGCCCCAAAGCATGAATCCCAGAGTTAATCATAGCCGTTGGCTGTGGGAGGAGTGTGAGCCGTCGATTTTAGTTCGACATTCAACATTTTGAGAGTATGGTGGTGTAACATCCCCGACCACCCATGGTCGGGCCACGCTACTCTAGAGAACACTCTTGTTCTCTCACTGCAGAACATACTGTAGCATACCCAACTTACCAACTGAGTTCTGCCATATAAATTTTATGAACCGCATGCAATTAAAACATACACACAGTGCTCTTGCAGAAGCTTTATATATAAAATGTAAACAGGCAAATACATTACATAAATGCAGGGATTCATACTAAAATAACAGTAAACACAGACATGCAACATATACAAGAGATACCCATAAAAATAAACATGTAAATAACAATGCAACATATAAATTTATCACATAGTTGACACTTATCTTTGCAAGGATATCACCAACTGTGTGCAGACCTTCCACGCACCTCCCAACCATAGACCACATTGCTCATCACTCTCAACAGTGGGTCACCCCCGAGCTAGGGCTAAACTCCACCCTGGTAAAGGGATTCCTATCTAGGCTAAGGCTCATGGACAACAAGAAAGAATCCGTCTCAGGTGCTCACTCAACTAACAACCTACAACATCTCATTCCCCACATGCCTGTCCCACCCAAGGAAGTGTGCCCCTTCTCTGCTCAACATTCCTTTGGCTGCCCCACTTCCCTTCCAGGGCTTCAACAACAGGCTGGACCAGAAGTCTCAGAGCACTGTAGCTGCAGTTTAGAACCTACGAAAATCAATCCCCAACAATTGTCTCGCTCAGATAACTGCTCACGGGCCTAACAACCCGACTCTGTAGTATCCCACGGGCCTGACAACCCACCTCTGCAGTATCCCACGAGCCTGACAACCCGCTTCTTCAGTCCAACTCCCAATCTAACCAACTACACAAACATGAATGGCTATGGATACAAGTTCGGGTACAGTGACAGTAAGGTATGGAGGATAACTGACTGAGTAAGTGATCATGGAATAATGGCTGCATGAATGGGAAGAATGATGGAAAAGATGGGAGAATGAACTAAGTTCCCATAATATGTATGCATGTCCCCAACTTGACACTTGTCATGTTGGGAGCTACTTTGGCCCACTTGTCCCCAACTTTAGAACTTAGGATAAAATAATTATCCATACTTTATGATTAAAGGAATATTACTATAAAATTCCTTTTTGGCTTAAGCTCCCTAGCTTAGCCCCTTTCCCTTAACTTTTGGCCCTCCCTTTCCTAACTAGTGGAGTTTAGTCCCCCATCTCTTTTATCGTGGTCGGTCTGCGCACAGTGATGTATTTTATATTAATGATGAGGTGTATACAAATATAGGCGCACTGGCCTTTAGCATCTAGGCTCTCTGGCCTAATTCGAAACTTAAGCATCCTAGTCTTATAATAACTAGATCACCAGCCTATAAAGCACAACATATACACAAAGGCTCCCTGGCCTCAATATCGCGCACACTTAAGTTTGCTATGCACAGTATCTTGGAGTGTGCATCATTTTACTACACAGTACATGCACACACTACACCATGGAAAATGCAAGCCAAAATATATAAAACAACTCACCAACTTAAGTACATTATTACATTTACTGTTGGGGTTCTACCTGGGGATATTACAGGTGGTCCTCTGGAGCGAGAAGCCCCGAATCCTGAATCCTAGAGTTAATTACAACCGTTGGATGTGGGAGGAGTGTGAGCCATTGATTTTAGTTCGACGTTCGACAATTCATAAGTGTGGTGGTCATTTGGAGCAAGAAGCCCTGAAGCCCGAATCCCAGAGTTAATCAGAGCCGTTGGCTGTGGGAGGAGTGTGAGTTGTCGATTTCAATTTGATGTTTGACTATTAAGGGAGTAGCATGTGTTGGAGTCGAGAAACTTCCGAAGCCCAGAGTTCCGGAGTTCTGGATTTGATCTCAGCCGTAGATCAAGGAGTAAAGTGTGGACCATTAATCCCTTAACTCTTCATAAGTTCGCCAGTTTGACAGTCCAAGAGATTTTCATGTTGGAGTCATGGAAGTCCTGAAGCTTAGAGTCCGAGAGTCCCAAATTTTATTTCAGTCGTAGATCAAGGAGAAAAGAGTGGAACGTTGATCCCTGAACTCTTCGGGAGTTTTCCAGTTCAACAATTCGGGAGATTTGCGTGTTGGAGTCATGGAAAATCCCAAAGCCCAGAGTCCTGAAGTGAATCTCCACCATAGATCATGGAGGATGGAAGATAATTCCTTCTAGCTCTTAGATCAGGCTGTAAGAGTTTGAAGAGAGGAAGGATAGGGATAAGACCTACACCCATCGGTCAAAGTCATTTTATGACCAAATTCGGTCGGTAACCACTCCAAGAGATTGGAGTGTTGAAAAGGTGAATGTTCACGGAGCGCCAAAGTCCATGAGCTCTGGATTGCACCTTTTAGTTGAGCACTTGGTTCTAGCCCACGGTCACGTGATATTTCTATCGAAGAAAATGAGCTAGAGCCTATGGTTTTGATTCTAGGTGAAAAGGGATTATAGTAAATCACCCACGGGTTTTGTTGGACTTGCATAAAGAAATACAAAGGGCCTATGTACATTAAGAGAGGATCTAACACGGATCTGAGAGCTAATTCAGCTCCAGAAGAATATCACCTGTACAAGGATTTCCCTCATAGAAAGGACAAAGTGAATACCATGCACAACATCCAAGAGGCTAAGTACCTGTATGACCAAGGCAAGGGTAGAGAATCCATGCAAAAATCTTGGGAAGTATTAATGGACAATTTTCAAATAACCATAATTTTCTGCTAAAGACTCAGAATTGAGCATGGAAGTAGGCGTTGGAAAGGTCTTGGACAATAGAATGTAACTATTCACCCCAAAAATTGTTCTAGGTAGTCAATTTTTCATGAAATCAAAAGAAAAAATTCTTATGCATTGTTGAACCAAAATTGCACATAATTTCATGAATTTGTTAAATCAATTAGCCTAACAAGTTTTGTTGGCTACACATTTTGCAGAGTTAAAAACAATGAGATTGGAACAGGATCATCACAAAGTTCAGAATCATGGAAAATACACAGGGGGCTTACAACCATGAAGATGAGATCAGAGGGATGTATGCCAATATAGGTAATGAAGGTACAAACTCAAATGGCATGGAGAAGGAAAGAAAGAAAACATGAACTTGGTAGAGACCATTAAAAGTTTGCAAAATGATGTCCAAAGTTATAAAGCTAATAATAAAAGGCTTATGAAATCCAAGGAGCAACAAGAGGGCTTCAACATAAAGTTAATGTAGAGCTTGGACATGATAGAAAAAAAGATGGATAAGGAGAACGACTCAAGAAAATCAGGAAGTCACAGGTCTCAAGATGAGAGGAGAAGAATAAGAAGTGTTGGCAGACATCACCATCACTCCCAAAGGCATTCCACTAGAGAGAACATAGTAGCTCAGGTCTATCCCATGTTAGGAAACATAAGAGGAGGTTTGGGGTGGATGAGCTACAAGGAGAAATGAACAAAATCAAGACTCCTACTTTTGATGGTGAGCACAATAAGGATGAAGATGCAGAGACATGGATGCTAGGCATGAGGAAGTATTTTCAATTGCATAATTACTCTTCACATGTAGAAGGAAGAATTTCCATCTATCAGCTCAAGGGAAAGGCATCCATGTGGTGGGACCAATTTGTTCAGGTTCAACACATTGATGAGAAAAATGTTACTTGCAGGGAATTCAAGAGGTATTTTCAAAAGAGATAATCGACCAAGAGATACTATGACAAGAAAATGGAGTTCTTTGAACTCAAGCTTGGGAGTATGACCATAAATGAATATGAAAGAAGGTTTTTAGAACTTCTAGAGTATGTTTCTTTCATCAAGGAAGAACCAGTTAAAATTCAGAGGTATTATGAGTGGGTTTCCATCATTTATCAGTGACAATATACAATATGATGATCCTAAAACATTGGAGGAGACCATAAGGTGAGCTAAATGCCTTTATGATCAACATAAAGGAAGGCCAACTTTCCAAAAATATTGGGAATACAAGAAGACAAACAAGAAGGAACAAAGGAAAAAGGGGACTAATCCATTATTCTTCATAAATAATCCTCAGGGACAACCGGCTTCTAGAGAAACTAGAATGTCCGAGACAGTGGGGAAAAGACTATGACAACCACCTATTCAATGTTGGGGTTGTGGGGGAGATCATATGTATAGAGATTGTCCTCACAGAGGTGAAAAAGTGAGGACTGTTCACAATGTACATCAAGCTAATATAGTGAAGGACATGGGAAAAAATGTACCTAGGATCTATGCAGCCCTGGACAACAAGAAAGTTGAGTTTTAGTCACATATGATTGAAGTGGAAGGTAAGATCAACAACCAAACCATTGTTATTTTAATTGATTTAGGAGCTAGTTGTAGTTATATAGATCCTAAGATGGTGGAAAGATTGAATTTTCCAAGAATCAAGATTGAAAAATCTTGGTTGGTGCAATTCGCTACCGGAGCTAAGAGAAAAATTAATGAGATGGTTAAGGCATGTCCAATGGACATGAATGGACTGAGCACCAAGGCAGATTTGAACATCATACCTTTAGGTTTCTATGATTATCTAATTGGTATGGATTAGTTGGACCAACACTATGATATCCTAGACTATTCTAATAAGGCATTTACTTGCTTGGATGAGGAAGGGAACCTAAGGACAATACATGGAATTCCCAGGGCAATAACCGTCAGAGAAATTTCAGCATTACAACTAAAGAAACATTGCAGAAAAGGGTGTCAAATATTTACAACACATATGGAAGAGACACCTAAATATAAGGTGTCAAATATTGAATATTATGCAATCCTAAAAGAGTTTGAAGATGTATTTAAAGAAATACTAGGATTACCCCCTAAAAGAGACATTGATTTCTGCATCAATCTGATGCCTGGAGAAGCTCTAGTATCCAAGACCCCTTATAGGATGAGTACACTAGAATTGAAGGAATTGCAAATGTAACTTTAAGAGCTTCTTCAAGTTGCATTTGCAATTCCTTCAATTATGGTGTACTCATCGTATAAGGGGTATATACGCCCAAGTGTATCACCTTGGGGTGCCCTAGTATTATTTGTAAAGAAAAAGGATGAAACATTGGGACTTTGCATTGACTTCAGGCAGTTGAACAAGGTAACTATGAAGAATAAGTATCCTTTGCCAAGGATCAATGACCTCTTTGATCAGTTGAAAGATGCAAAAATATTCTCCAAGATTGATCTTAGGTTAGGTTATCACCAAGTAAGAATTAAAGAAGAAGACATCAACAAGACTTCCTTCAGAACAAGGTATGGGCATTATGAGTTCACAATGGTGCCATTTGGGTTATCAAATGCACCAACTGTCTTCATGTGATTAATGGATGGTATTTTTAGAGAATACTTAGATAAGTTTGTCATTGTATTTTTAGATGAAATTCTTATATATTCTAAGTCTTAGGAAGAGCATGAACAACACTTGAGGATGGTATTACAGGTATTATGGGAGCATCAGTTGTATGCTAAATTAAGAAAGTGCTCATTTTATCAGAAGCAAATTCATTATTTGGGACATATCATTTTAGAGGAAGGGATAGCAGTGGATCCTGAAAAGATTGAAGCCATTAGAGGATGGTCAACACCAAATAATGTGACAGAGGTCAGATGATTCATGGGCCTTGCAGGCTACTATAGGATATTTATTGAAGGATTCTCAAAGATTACACACTCGATCACTTCCTTGCAAAAGAAGGGGGTGAAGTTTCAGTGGACATTGGATTGTGAAAATAGTTTCCAACATTTGAAGCAATTATTAACAAGTGCTCCAATACTAAGGATTTCTGATCCAAATGAATACTTCATTGTATGCACTGATGCATGTAAATAAGGTCTTGGTGGACTCCTCAGTCAAAATGGGTATGTTGTATGCTATGAATCAAGGAAGTTGAATGAGCATGAAATGCACTATTCTACTCATGATTTGGAGTTGGAAGCCATAGTGCATGGCTTGAAGATGTGGAGGAACTACCTCATGGGGAAAAGGTTCGAGTTGAGGACAGACCATAATGGTCTGAAATATTTATTTGGACAACCAACTCTAAATGCTAGGCAAAGCAGGTGGTTAGAATTTCTCAGTGAATGTGACTTTGATATAAAGCATATCAAAGGGAAAGAGAACAAGGTGGTTGATGCACTTAGCAGAAGGGTGCATGAGTTGCATGTTATAGCCATTAGCATGTACCAATCAGATTTGAAAGACAAAATCTTAGAGGATGCAAAATCAGATTTGCAATACATGGAAATAATAACAAAATTACAGCAAGGTATCTTGCAACAAAAAATTGAAGACTATAAGCTAGAAAATGATGACATTCTCATGTATAGGGGTATAATTTATGTACCAAATTCCCAGGAATTGAAAAATCTGATATTGAGAGAAATGCATAATGTACCTTATGCTGGGCACCCAGGTTATCAAAAAACCATTGCAGTTGTCAAGAGCCAATATTATTGGCCAAGAATGAAGAAAGAAGTTGTTGATTTTATTGCCAAATGTTTGAAGTGTCAAAAGGTCAAGGTTGAAAATATAAACCCAACTGGTTTTCTACAACCATTACCCATCCTGAGTGGAAATGGGAACTTGTAACATTAGATTTTATCGCCAAACTGCCTAGAGCAAAAAAACAACATGATTCTATCATGGTAGTGGTGGATAAACTTACTAAAGCTGCCCATTTTATTTCAGTAAAGCTCACTCATAAGGCATCCAACATTGCTGATATTTATATGAGAGAAATTACTTGAATAAATGGTATACCCAAGGCAATTGTGTTTGACAGAGATCCAAAATTTACATCAAATTTTTGGAAAGGATTATTTAAGGGATTTGGAAAAAAAATGAATTTTAGCACAACTTAACATCTAGAATCAGATGGACAAATAGAGAGGGTGAATCAAGTGATTGAGGATTTGTTGAGGATGTATGTAATGGATAAACCATCGAAATGGGAAGACTACCTACACTTAGTAGAGTTTGATTATAAAAAGGGGTACCATGCATCTCTAAATATGAGTCCATTTGAGGCACTTTATGGAAGAAGGTGCAACACACCAGGAAGATGGGACAACCTAGCAGATAGAGTAGTGGTTGGGCTAGAATTACTTAGGAAAATGGAAGAGCAAATGCTGAAAATAAAATATAATTTAAAGGTTGCTCAAGACAGGAAGAAAAACTATGCTGATAAGGGAATAACTCATAGGGAATTTAAAGTGGGTGACCATGTATTCTTGAAAGTAAAATCCAACAGAAGTTCCCTGAAGTTGGGAAATTGTTCAAAGTTGGAAGCTCGTTATTGTGGGTCGTTTGAAATACTAGAGAGGATTGGGCCTGTAGCATACATGATTGCATTTCCTGCATCAATGTCTATTCATAATGTATTCCATGTATAATTTCTCAAAAAGTATATACCTGGTGCTAATCATGTCATTGATTGGAATGTGATTCAAGTGGAGCAAGAAGGTGCCTTTCAAGTGCATCCGGTGTGCATATTAGACCGGAAGATCAAACAACTCTAGAATCGAGCCATAGAGCTCGTAAAGGTCCAATGGACTTGGTTTGGTCTTGAAGATGCAACTTGGGAGCATGAGGATGCTATGCAGGAAGAATACCCACATATTTTTCAGGATTTTTGAAATTTTGGTTGTATATGTGTATATATTGCATTGAGGAAAATGCATAAATAAGGGGGAGGGGAATATAATACCCTTAGGTCGAACCCCAATTGTAAATGTAAATACAAATGTACTTAGGCTGGTGAGTCAGGATGCAGAAAGGACAATATATATGTAATGCAAATGTAAATGTATTCACACGAAAATATTAATGAAAAATACATCACTACGACATACCAACCATGTAAAAGAGTATGGGCGAATAAACTCCACTAGTTAGGGAAAGGGGGATAAACGTTAAGGATAAGGGGCTAAGCTAGGGAGATTAAGCCAAATAGGAATATTATATTAATATTTCTTAAAGTATAAAGTATGGATAATGATTTTATCCTAAGTTCTAAGGATGGGGACAAGTGGGCCAAAGTAGCTCTCAACATGACCAGTGTCAAGTTGGAAACATGCATACATATATTTGGGACTTAGTTTATTTTCTCAACATTCCACCATTTTTCACTCACAGATTTCTGTTGTCCTCCGTACCTTTCTGTTACTAGCAATGTACCTGCACCTTACCCGAACCAATATCATACTTGTACCTATACCTGGTTAACTTAAGAGCTGGACTGCAGAAGCGATTTGTCAGGCCCGTGGGATATTGAGGAGGTGGGTTGTCAGGTCTGTATGCAATCCTCTTTAGGTGAGATAATTGCTGGAAATTAATTTCCTGAAGGTGTCAAATTGTAGCTACAGGGCTCTGAGACTTCCTGTTCGACTTGTTGTCGAATCCCTAGAAAGGAAGTGGGGCAGCCGAATAACTGTTGATCAGAGAAGGGGCACATTTCTTGGGGTGAGACATGCATGTGGGGAATGAGGGAATGCAGGTTGTTAGTTCAAGTTGGCACCTGTGATAGAGTTTTTCCTGTTGTCTGAGATACATCAGCCTGGTTAGGAATTCCTTTACCCGGGTGGAGTTTAGTCCGAGCTCGAGGGTGACCCATTGCTGAGAGTTTTGAGCAGTGTGGTCTAAGGATGGGAGGAACATGGAAGGTATGCACGTAGTTGATGATATTTTTACCAAGAAAAGTGTCAATTGTGTGTTAAATTACATTCCTGCATTATTATTTATGCATTTATTTTTATGGGTTTTTCCTGTGTGTGTTGCATGTGTATTTTCATTATTATTCTCTATGAATCTGGGCATTTGCAGAGTTTCTATATGTTTTAATATTTTATACAGTTCCATTTTTTTTTTCGTGTGGCATACCCCAACATGTGGCTGGGGATGTTATGGGTTTTGCGTGCATTGAGTCAATGCGCGTGAATCTCATACCAAATAAGTGTGCACATTTTATAATGTATCACACACATGTGTAAGTGCGTGAGGATGACGCACCAAAAGAAGAGTGCACACATCCTAGAGTTCCGTGCACACTGGTTTGAGTGTGCGATCTTGAGGCCATGGGGCCTTTGTATATATGTTTGTGTTTTATAGGCTGGTGAGCCAGGTTATTATAGGAAAAAATGGTTATATGATTATTAGGCCAGAGAGCCTAGATACTAAAGGCCAACATACCTATATTGTAAATTGTAAATCATACTCATATTATTAATAAAGTACACCACTGCTGCAGACCAACCACACAAAAGAGATGGGGGCTAAATTCCATTAGAAAGGGAAAGGGGGCTGAGAGTCTTGGAAAATGGGCTAAGCTATGGGGCTTAATCCCATTGGAATATTATATTAATATTCCTAAAAGGTTAAAGTATGGATATACATTTATACATCCTAAGTTTCAAAAGAGGGGACAAGGGAGCCCCTTGGGTGCCATGTGTCATAAAAGGCACATGCATATATATAATAGGGAGATTTAGTATATTTCCTATGATTCTAGGATTATTCATTCATTATTCACTCATGATTTCCTACAATCCACTCATCAGTAATACCATCCGTACCTATACCTCGTTTGTTGTAGGTCGAAGAGGTGGGTTGTCAGGCCCGTGGTCGAAGAAGCGGGTTGTCAGGCCCATGAGTAGTTTCTCTAGGTGAGAAACTACTCAAAATTGTTCTCGAGTACGTTGGGAAATAGCTACAGGGCTCTAAGAATTCCTGTCTGGCCTGTTGCTGAAGCCCTAGAAGGGAAGTGGGGAAGCTGAGGGATTGTTGGGAAGAGAAGGGGCACGCTTCCTGGGGTGGGACAAACATGTGGGGAATGTGATATTGTAGTCTAGTTGCAGCAGTTGGGCACCTTGGACTGAGAAATTATGTTGCTTATCAAACCTTAGACTGGCCTAATATTCCCTTTGACCTAGTAGAGTTTAGATCCAGCTAGGGGGTGACCCACTACTGAGATTATGACCAATGTGGTCTATGGTTGGGAGGAACATGGAAGGTCTGCATGCAGTTGGTGTTTATTTCCCGAGATAAGTGTCTTTCATGTGCTTATTTCAGTTACCATGTGTGTGCAATTATGATTTTTCTGTCATGGAATATCTGTTGTTAAATTCTATATATGAATTGTTATTGTTGCATGCATGTTGTTATTATTTCCGCTTAACTCTATTCATATGCATAATTTATTATTTAATTTAATGGTATCAGAATTTGTAATTCTGTGTGGCATGGCCCAACTCGGGGATGGGGATGTTACAAGAGAAATTTGTTGAGTTTCTGATAATGAGGACGTTACAAAGTGATTTAAATTAGTATCAGAGTTCATAATTTTAAGTGGCATAGCCCAGTTGGTGGCTAGGGATGCTACAAGAATAATGTAAATTTAGCTTTTTGTTGAAAATGGACTGAGAAATTTAAGGGAAATTGTGAGAATGTTTTCAACTAAATTTCACTTTGACTTACATCCTCACTTCTTAACTACTTGTGTTTTAAAAGAATATTTCTAGGTGAGAATGTTGATGCCGATTTAGTTCTACAACCCATATTCTTCTCTAGTGAGAAAAATTAAACAGTTAGAACCTCTACAAAAAAATATGAAAAAAAAAGAGGTTGAATTTTGCATAAAAATGTTTATGATTTTAAGTTTTCATGAAGCCTATATGCTATAAAATTTAAAGGATATCAGAATGGTGTTTGGGCCTTAGGAAAGTAGCCCAAATGCTAACAAGAGGTAAAGTATTCTAGGATTTAGTAATAAGGAAGGAGTGGGAAATGAAAACCCAATTTCCTAATGTGAAGTAAAATGAAATTTGGAATTTAAAACATTGAGAATAATTTAAATCCCATTTGAATTTGGTAAGAAATAAATCTTACCATGAATTACATAGTGAATTAATTTCCAAAGGCGAAATATTTGGACTTAGTAAAGATTCCTTAAAAATAGGAAATAAATGCATGTAATTAGGGGATTAATAATCCGTGGTAAAATCCGTTGTTTTACCATGGAGAACTTCACCTCCAAGAAATGCATTGTTATTGAAAAATAATTTAAACAAACAAATATTTCCTGAATAAATATATGCATTCATGTATTTATATGTTTCTGGGCATATTTTAAACAAATGATAAAGAATTACAAGCTTTGGTAAAATTTCAAAGTTACCATTTATATGCTCCATTATTTGAATAATAAGAATTGTAAATTATCATATTTACAAACTAGAAATTTTCTACCTAGTGCGTGAGTAATGGGGGTTTGGAATTTCCTTCCTTATGTGTAAAGGATTTAACTATGCTAAGTTTACCTAGTTTTCCAAGCTACGCTCTGCACAAGTCGCCTCCCGAAGGAATTCCTTGAGGACGTAATTTATATTTCTAAAGGTTTGAAGTATGGAAAATTATAATTTTCCTTTTCCTTTTAATGTATAAAATTAATTCCAAATAAAAAGAAATCCCTCTCGGATCCTGGACCGTGGTGTTAATGTTAATACTATAATTATTAATAATTTATATCTTGCCTCCTTCGAAGTTTGACCATCGAAAGATGGAGATGGGAGCACATGTTTAGAGTCTGAAAGCTCGGAATGCAAAGGCTTGAGCGTTATAAGGTTATACAAATATTTTATAACATTAACCATTATCTTTTTGGAGTTGGGTTGTCAAACAATTGCAATGGGCACTCCTGGTTTGAGTCTAAAAAATCAGAGTATGAGAGGCCAAGATGCTAAATAATACAATATTAAGTCCTTTTCTGACTTACAGTCGGAATAAAGTTAAGGGAACGAGTATTAAGAGTGCGATGGCCATTGAAGTTTTAAATATATTTATAATAATTATTCATATTAAGACCCTTTCAGATTTGGGTCATCAAAATAATAGAAAGGAAGCTAAGGTTGGGAGTCCAAAAATTCGGACTGCAATAACCCAATGTGATATAAGGTTTTAATAATTTACAATATTAAAACCCTAGACTCTTATGATTGGTGGTGGGAGTGTTGATATGAACACCCGCCATTGCTGGAATTTTGACAAAATTTGACGACTGTACATCACTGTCTCGATGACATTCCATCGGTACTTCGACCAAACATGTGTTGGATTACTGAGAGNGGGGGGGGGGTGAATCAATAATAGAGCAATTTAATCCATTTTAACCATATAATCCAAGTGTTATATCAATGAAGCATTATCATCCAATAATTGCAGAGTAAATAAGCAATGAACAAATGAACAATCATACACATACACAACACACCAGTGTTTTACGTGGAAACCCAAATCGGGAGAAAACCACATAATGATTTTTCTTATATGTCTTAAAGAATTACATTCATTGGAAGCACCAAATTTCTTTGTTTTCCAGCTGCAACTGGAAAGAGGCTCCAACCCCCTAGTTTCTCAGGCTACAACCTAAGGGAAGATCCAACTCCCCAATTCTCTGGCTACAACCAGAAGGAGGCTACAACCCCCTATGTTTTCCGACTACAACCACCTGTCCTTGCCCCGTCCTACCACCCTGAAGTAGAAGTAGAATGATGGAACCACTGTCACACTATCACTGTGAGATATACCGCTGTAAACCTGTACCAATAAATCTGAACCATGCATCAACCATGCATCAACCATGCATCAACTTGTACCTCAACCTGTAATAAACCTGTACCATAAACAAGTGCATCAACCATGCACCAACCTGTAATCAACCTGTACCATAAACAAGTGCATCCAACCATGTACCAAGTATGTACCAATCATGTGTCAACTACTCATCAACTATGACTCATCAATATGTACCAACATCATCAACTATACACCTCATGTATGTGCCAACTCATCAACTACTTGTCTCAACCATGTACTCAACATGTACCTCAACCAAAAGCCCTCATCAATTTCATCATCCAAATCTGATTTGTAGCTTTGTAATATACCTGGTGTATATGATCACATTACTGCAAACCTTCCTTAACTTTAAAAACAAGAGACTAACATTTTCATCAAACTTTTCTTTAGTCTCACATGCCTAGTTTTGGATTAGTCAACAACCCTAACTTGAAGTAATCATAACTTTGAATCTGTAATGTATAAAGATATGAAACTGATATACAATGTTCTTCAATGTGTTTTATGGAATTCCTCCAAGTGTCACTACTCGAAACCTCTCAAAAAACAAGTTATAGCAAAAATGGCATACCTTGCTGAATTCTGGCTTATTCTAGAGAACGACCTTGTAGAGCGTGCCTCGCACAAAATGTTTGATGAATTGACCTGAAACTATTAAAAATAATAATACAAAATGTACCCTAACCAACACATTTGGTCTCACTAAATTTGGATATGTTATGAAGAAGTTATGGCGTTTTTACCCGAAACACCTGATTTTGACTAGTTTCAGGACTGGCCACAAACCCTATTTTCCACGGAGTGTAACTCCCAAAATACAACGAACCAAAAGCTGAATTTTTTACCACAGAAACTTGGATATGTTTTCTCACTTTCATAGCAATTTCACTGTCTGAATCATTATAGAAAAAACGTTATAGCGAAAATGGTGAGACGACTTGTAAATAACATACCTTAGAAAACACCATCAAAATAATTTATCCTTCATTGCATTTTGGCCTTCTTTTCTTCACCTTCACTCAGAATTCCAGTTTAGATATCCTTGGTTACCTCAAACACATATAGATATTCAATATTCTCAAGTGTGATTCAAATGAGAGAGCATTGCCTCTTATTTATACTCTCCAAGTAGCTTCCTTAAAAACATTTTCTAGGTCACTTGGCCCACTTTCCTTATTTTAGGGTTGGGTCCACTTCTAATTTCTCCATTAAATTTATTA
>ML791726.1:0-25314 GCA_009831015.1 Picea engelmannii | reverse complement strand
TAAAAATGTCCTTAAGTACCTTGTAAGTGTCATTAAGGGAACTTCGTAACCACCCCTGTAGGTGGAAATAAGAACAAAGAAATTCAAAAAAAGTAGATTTGAGTTCAACATATATAATTGAAAAATCTTGAACATCTATTCTAGGAGAACAAAAATCACATTCATAATGTGCTTATGCACTTACAAAGTAATAGGGAAGGAGGATAAACCTTTACACCTTTCAACCTCATATTTCAATGACCCTAAGAATAACCAACTATCAACACAAAAAAGTATCATTTTTTATCTATACAAAAACTACCACTATCTTTCACAAAAGGGTAAAAATCAGAACATTTTAAAACTACCACTTATACAATCCTTTGAAAAAAACAATTTATGGTTCTAAGAACCACATAACAAACTGAAAACAATAGATATCACAAGCCATTAGTACTATATTGAACATAAACAAAGCCACAACATAACTTTCCTTGAACATCTTCAATAGTTTTTGTTTTCATATACATTAAAATTTGAAGGACATTAGGGTGGGCTTTGAGAATATTCAAAAGTTATGTCAAAAACATTTTCAATATGTAGATAGTAGAACTTAAGAATGGAATTCAAGTAAACATATAGTAAATTAATTGGTATAGGTACATTCAAAACAATTAAGAGTATGAAAATGTAATTTTATTTTTCATGGATACAAATTAAATGAGAATGGATAAATAGATCATGAATACTACTTATTTATCAACATCTAAACATGTGCCTTCACAATCTAGTCGAACATAATCCATGTCACCATCAACTACAACTTCATCATATTTACTGAATCATCTTGCACTCTATAATGATTTCTTAAGTATCCATTTAGATTCGCCATTGCGAAACCAATTTCATTAGTTTTCATTCCACTATTCTTGTATACATCTTCCCAATCACATTTGAAGAAGGGATACTCCATACAATAGTAGTCCAATGTGATTATTTCTTGGATCACTCCAAAATATATTATCATCTAATGTATATGATTATTGTTTTTTGCACCTGACCTTATTAAATTTTGTGCATCTATGCACATGACACTATTTTGGGTGGTTCTAACATTCTTTATGATTTTAATATGAAATCTACACCCATTGATTAAGTATCCCTTGTACTTGGTTTCATATTTCCTTGGGCTATGTGCCAACCATTTAAGGGTATTGGAAATATTTCTTTTCCTTCCACCTGTAAATTATTAAATGTCGTTATAAAACCATGCAATTTAAAACTATATCATAATAGTCTTGTTCAATGATACAAATCACTAAATTGTTGGTTGTCAAGCTTTTGTAACAAAGCTTCATCCTTTTGGGCTTGGATGCTTGTATTAGAGATTTAACTCAATTGCATCCTAATTCCCATTCATGTCAATGAACATTGTCTTCAAGATATTTTGATATAATCTACTAAAAATTGGTTTTATAAGGTCATGCTTATTACTCACTCTATCTAAGGTTGAAGTTCATTTGTGTTGTACAACACCCACCTATGGGCTTATAACAAACTGGTATCATCTAATTCAATAGAAGTTTCACTAGATAAGACCATCCGATAATGAAAGAACCTTCTAGAAATGGAAGCTCCTATTAGGTCTTCTTAAATTTGACTTATTCTTCCTTATTGCTAGGCCTTATTAATATTGACCTTTATTACATGGAAATATATTATTCTACCTACGTGAGGGGTTAGGTCCCTAACATGTCCTTCCCCTTAAAAACAACCTTGTCCTCAAGGCTTGAGATGAGGAAATTGCTACAGAATGGTAGTTGGTTCCCAAGTGGCATCTACTAGAGTTGTATCTTTCCATTGGAATAACACTTCCTTGATGGTTTGCTGACGCAAAAGAAGCTCACGCTGGTCCAAAACTGCTTGTGGTTGTAGCCAAATGGAGCCTTCTTCATCCAAATCGAGAAGGTTGGTGTGAGTTTGGAACTTAGTTCCAATCACCTTCTTTAAGAATGAAACATGAAAAACATGATGGAGCTTAGAATGACTGGACAAAGCTAACTGATAGGCCACTTGTCTTAGACGCTTGAGAATAGTATAAGGACCATAAAATTTGGGTGCCAGTTTTTGATAATGGTAAGCCTTGAGGGAATTTTGTTTGTAAGTTTGCAGTCAAAGAAACACCTGATCTCCTTCTACAAATTGACGTTCGGAGTGACCTTGATCTGCTTGTTGCTTCATGTGATTCTGGGCCATGACCAAATTCTCTTTGAGGGTACGGAGAATAGCCTCTCGAACTATAAGCGTTTGCTCAACCTACTCGACCTTTGAGACACCTGGAAAGTATGAGAGAACTGAAGGTGGGTTTTTTCCATATACTTCTTCAAAAGGAGTCATGCGGGTAGTTATATGGTAAGAAGTGTTGTACCACCATTCAACTAGTGGTAACCATTGATCCCACTGATTTTTATTTTCTGATGCAAAACACCTAAAATATGTTTCCAAGCACTTGTTGACAACTTCAGTTTGACCATCAGCATAGGATGATAAGTTGTGATGAGATGCAATTGGGTGCCTTGTAGCTTGAACAGTTCTTGCAAAAAATTGCTGGTGAAAGTTGGGTCGTGATCAGAAACAATATAATGAGGCATGCCATGAAGCTTGAAGACCTGATCCATGAAAATTTGAGCCACAGTGGAGGCTGTAAATGGGTGTTGAAGAGCACATAAATGAGCATACTTGGAAAGATGATCAACTACCACCACGATGACTAATTTATTGCCCGATTTAGGTAAACCTACAATAAAATACATAGAGATATCCCACCAAATAGCAGGGAGAATCGGAAGCAGTTGTAGTGTGCCAGGAGATTTGAATTTTTCACCCTTGTTGCGATGACAAACATCACATTCAACCACAAAATTGCAAATGTTTGGTTTCATACCATCCCAGAAAAAAGAACGTTTGACCCGATTATAGGTTTTGGTAAACCTGGAGTGCCCAACGATGGGTGTAGCATGAAGCTCAGAAAGTACTATGGATTTAATTTTTGACTGTTTACTTAAATACAAACAACCTTTATATCGAAGCTCATCATTGAGCCAAGAGTACCCTGGGGAGACTGAGGAACTGGTTGCAATTGTTGTATCAGATGAAAATTTTTGGGATCGTGTAGCCATTCCTAGCGAACAACTTGGAGCCAATCTGGGACAATGAAGGAGAGAGAAAAAAGGGACCCTTCATCTTCATATTTTCTAGAAAGTCCATCAACAACCACATTGTATTTTAATTTCTTTTAAATGATCTCATAATCATATCCAAAGAGCTTAGTCACCCATTTTTGTTTCTCTGGGGAGGAAATGCATTGTTCCAAAAAATAATTGAGGCTTTGATGGTCTGTCTTATTTTAGAAGCGTTGCCCCAATAGATAAGGGTGCCAGATCCACACCATGAAGAATAGCCAACATTTCCTTTTCATAGATTGATTTTCCCAAATGTCGCTCTGACAATTGTTTCCTAGTAAAGGCCAAAGACCGACCCTCTTGCATAAGGACTGTACCAATTCCTTTCCTGGAAGCATCACATTCCAGGACAAAGGTCTTTGTGAAATTAGGAAGGGCCAAGACTAGAGTAGTGCACATGACCATATTCAAGGTTTGAAAAGACTGAGCAGCTGATGGAGTCCAAGTGAAAGAATTATTTTTAAGGAGAGTTGTGATAGGTGCCACAATATTTCCATAATTCTTAACAAACTTGCGATACTAACCTGATAAACCTAGAAATACATGCAAGATTTTGAGATTCTTTGGGTGAGGCCAATCTTGCATAGCTTCAATATTTTTACGATCCACTCAGACATCAACCTTGCCAATAAGAAGAACCAAGTACTCGACTTCCGAGGCACCAAAAACACATTTAGATTGTTTGAGGAAAAGTTGGTGTTGAGAGAGTAGATGGAGAACTCGATCCACATGATCAAGATGGGTTGTCTAGGTTTTACTATATATGAGGATATCATCAAAGAAAACTAAGACAAAATGACGGAGAAAAGGATGGAAGACATGATTCATGAGGCTTTGGAAAGTGGAGGGAGCATTACACAAGCCAAAGTGCATGACCAAAAACTCATAGTGGCACTCGTAAGTTCTAAATGCAGTATTAGGAATTTCTTCCTCATTCATACGAATCTGGTGGTAGCTAGAACAAAGATCAAGTTTAGTAAAGAACTCGGTGTCACACAATTCATCCAAGAGGTCATCAATGACAAGAATGGGGAATTTTTCTTTAATGGTGAGTTTTTTGAGGGAACAAAATTCATGACACATGCGCCAATAAAATTATTTCTTAAGGACCATGACCACATGAGAAGAGTAGGCATTTGTAATAGGGTGGATAACACTTGCGTTGAGAATTTCTTGAAATTTTTTCTCAATTTCATTTTTTTGGAAAATGGATGATGATAGGGATGGATATTGGGAGGAAGGGTTCTTGGAACAAGGGGAATGGAATGATCATGAACACCATGGGAAGGAGAGTGTCCCTGGGGAGTGGAGAAAACCACTTGATGTTTAGAAAGGATGGATTGGAGGTCCTGCAACAGAGAGGGTGTCTTAGTGGTTTGTATGGCATGGAGTTGGGAAATAATGACATAATGACCTTTTTTGAGTAGCTTTTCCATATGATGGGAATCAATGATCTTCAGGGAACCGACGATGATGCCTTGGAACTTATATTGTTGGCCCTCTTGGTTGAATTGCATGGTTAATTCCTTAAATTCTATGAGAATGGGACCCAAAGTCCTGAGACATTCTGCACCAAAAACAATGTCACAACCGCCCATGTTTATAGAAAACATATGAGATTTCATGTGGTACTCACCAATTTGGAGATGCACATTTTCACAATGCCCTCCACATTTCGCGGACCCTCCATTGACAATCATGATTTGAAAATTATTGACGACACAAATATAGAAATTAGTTTCTTGGGCAATGCAACGATGAATAAAATTATGGGTGCTTCCACTATAAAAAAGAATGATGACCTTCCTATGCTTAATGTAACCAATTAGCTTGAGTGTTTGGGGAGCAGAGAATCCAATGAGAGAATTTAGGGAAATGACCGGTTCTACTTCGGTAGGGTCTGAGGGAGGGGTCATGTTAGTGGGTTCAGGTGACATGGACACAAGGGGAGCCTCACCATTGTCTTCTGAAACATCATCCGAGATGTCCATACAAATATTTTGTTCCTTACACTTGTGCCCAGGAAAATATTTGTCATCACAATTATAAAAAGGGTCTTTGAGTTGGCATTCATCCATTTCATCCCTGGTCAATTTATGGATCTTTATTGGAGTAGAAGGAGGAGTGGGAGTGACTAGTTTAGTGCGAGGAATAAAGGAGGGTTTTCAGTTTTGAGAAGAGACAACCTATTGTGATTACTTATCTCTTTTAGTAGTGTCCACCCCACTTTGAGGCTGAGCCATGAGGACATGGCCACGAATCTCATCCTTGAGGTCACTGATAAAACCTTCTCGGAAAAAAACATCAAACATGCCCTCTATACGAAAATTCAATCACTCAAAAGAGGCTATAAAGTCTTCTGCTATGCCAGATTGTTTCAACTTGGTTAAATGACCTAAATGGTTGGTGTCAGTCTCAAAGCGTTCATAAATATCTTCCACAAAGTGTGTCCAAACCACATACCCTTGGCGGACATTTTTTCTCCATTGCCACCATTGCCAAAGTTCTTGATATAGATGGAGAACACCATAACAGAGTTTGGCCAACTCATCTGTAATGCCATACAAAGAGAAATAATGTTCCATTTGAGTTACCCATCTAGTGGGACCCGAACCATCAAATTTGGTCACATCCACATGCAGAAGGCATAGGTCACTCTAAAAGTGATGGGGCTAAAAATTATGGGAATGAGAGGAAGTTTCACCTTCGGTTTGCAAAGGTGGGTCAGATGAGGGAATATCTGCAGGGATGTGCAGCTTGGCGCATATCATCGTAGTGATTGATTCAAGTTGGGTAGCAAGGTCTTGTTTGAGTTCATGTTTGAGGTCCTCTATTTTGGTGTTGATGGAGGAATGCATGTTTTTATTGACGATGACAATATTGGCACTAGGCTATCTCACTTCTTGTTGGGATTCTATGAAATTAGAGTGCAAGGCATTGAAGTGAGCTTCCAAGTCTTGGATACAAATGTGGGCCATAATGAAGAGGGAACACGAAAAGGGGCAGGTGGGACCACACATAAAATGGGTTATGGGTGAAGTGTATCACAACGATCATGGAGATGAGTTGAATCCAATGGTGTAAATCCCAAATAAGGGTGTTGGAAGGGGGTCGGGTCCACAAGATTTTTTTTTTCTCAATTTATTTTTTACTCCCACGGAGTTATACTCCGATATGAAGAATACCGCAGTGATGAAATGCCCAAATGCTTAACAGGAAGAAATGTGTATTAATTTTGCAATCCGAATGCAGGAGACACAGTTGCGCGACAATAGATCTTGTCTGCTCTATTTTTGTTTCCTTCCCAAGGGTTCTACAGACAAGGGTTTGCCCTGTGCTATAACTCTCTGATATACATGTGAGGTCCAACAATAGTACTTGGCCCAATATCTCAGGGCACCAACTAAGGAGGCTAGACTGTGCCCTTAAGTGTACTACCCGACTACCCAGGTACTAGAGAGTATCTTCCCAAGTGTTGTTCTCGGTGTAACTATAGTAGTCAGGTGGTCGATTGGTTTATCTATGGAAGGCTTTAGGAGATCTAGGCCAATCCATATACATGTGTTGTCTGATGCGCTACCACTCGAAGGGGTACCAACAGGGGTTACAAGGGTGGCCAACAGATGTGTGCTTAAGTACCACTTGCATTTCTTGCATGTATGAATCCCTGACCATGGGTTTATGCGCGTAACGACATATCTCTGTAGCTTAAAGACGCCGAAATACGTCTCTACCCTGAAAAAAAATTTAACCTACAATTTTCTATTGAGGAAGGTGCTCTGAGCCCACTTGTAATATTCTAGATATAAAATAGTATGCAGAACATAAATAATTAGCTAGAAATGGCAGATAAACAATGATATAACCATAACAACACCACAATAATACCAAGATAATACCAAAATAACACCAAAAAGCGCACTTTGATTACCAAGAGAAATGTTCACCTTCCTCTTCGAGGGGGCAACCTCCAGCTGAGCAGATCTCTATTACAATAATATCCAAGATAAAAATTGCCATACCCTTGACTCCTATTTATACTAAATATGTCTATCAAAAGAACAATCTAGAGAAAGATCCTTCTAGAAACAAAAGCTTCTATTAGGTCTTCTTACATTTGACTTATTCTTCCTTATTGCTAGGCATTATTAATATTGATCTTTATTACATGAAAATATATTATTCTATCCACGTGAGGGGTTAGATCCCCAACAATAATAATTCCATGCAATTCATCCATTGTTAATTTGTCCAAATATTTTATATCTTCAAGAGCTGATATCCTAGAATTGATTCTCATTGGAAGTGACTTGAGTACTATTTGCACAATAAAATTTTCATTAGTTGTTTCACCTAAGCCTCTAAGTATGTTTAAAACTCCATCCACATGAATAAGATATGTTGTAATGTTTTCTTCTTCATTCATCTTCAGGATTTCAAATTGAATCCTATGATTTTGTAGTTTTTCTTTCTTGACTTTATCATATCCTTCATAAGTGTTCTTCAGTTTATCCCACATATCCTCTACATATTTGCAGTGCATAACTTTGGTGAATTCTAATTTTGATAGTCCTTCCAGAATTGCATTCATGGATTTTGAGTTATTGTCACTTAGCTTCTTTGCACCTACGTCAAAAAGTGAATTTTCTAGAGTTTCATAACCATTCTTGACTGATTCCCTGACATCATATCGTAGTGAATGCATATGCACTCTCATTCTGATGCTCCATAAGGAATAATCTGTTCCATCAAAGTATGGATATTTTCTTAAGGATATTATCTTCTGTTTATCCATGTGATATGTTGGGATATGCCTTCCAGTGGTTAGACTGTTGTTGAAGGTACCTTCTCTGATACCAATTGTTGAAATGTTTGATGGTACTGAGAGGGGGGGGGGTGAATCAATACTGTATACATTTAATACTTTTTATTCTAATTTGATATTAAAACATACTTAGGATTTATACTTGTATTAAAATATACCTAAAATGTACTCATCATAATCATAGAAAATATTCAACACATTTACAAATGTAGAGGTGGAAACCCAGATTGTTAAGACCTTGAAAATATTTCTAAATGAATATCAATTCATGTATGAATAATTTTCAATGAGGAAAAAAATCCTCTGTAGGAACCAACCTCCAAATGGATTAGGACACCAATCCTCTATAGGCACCAACCTGCAAATGGATGAACACACCAATCCTTTGTAGGAACCAATATACAAACATGCACCAACATGTAAATAGATGAGGAAACCAATCCTCTGTAGGCACCAACCTACAAACAAGCACCAACTTGCAAATGGATGAGGACACAAATCCTCTGTAGGCACCAACCTATAAATTGAGCTCCAACTCAATCTTTCCTTGCTCCACCTTGCCACCCTTAAGTTTTCATTTGTTCACAAGAAACTGTTGAAATGCACGTATATTATTCTTCTTGATCTAAAATAGTCTTTCAAAAGATTCCAAAACATAGTTCAATCTATACAAAACTATCATAACTGCACTAGATCTTCTTAATAAATTTTCCCGTTATTCTTTATGCAATCCTTATACTTTAATTGTGATCTTGTTCATCAAAATTACTCTTTTAAAGTTTATGTCACTATACCTTTCAATCATTTACCTAAAAATTCAATACACAGAACAAGTCTTCGGTCCCTTAGAATGCACAAAATTCCACCTTCCTTGTTTCTTTGTTCTTTTGTTAGCCTGAAATCACCATATTAGTGCTCCTCATTTGTTACTTTATATTAACAGTCGTGCTCCTCCGCGTTCACTTCTAAACTCAAACAGGTTATCTCAGAGATCCATTTTCTTCACCTCACACTACTTTTCTTCATCTTCATTATACATGTATATGGTTTCACTTGAGTTTTGTGGATTTATTTTATGATGAATGTGGATATGATTCATCCTTTGAGCTTACAAGAGCACCAAACATGTCATTGAAAGGTTTTCATAGAGTGTAAGCCTCAGGGGATTATTTGCCTTTGTTATATGAGTTATCCCAATGGGAATAGAACCAAGCATGTGGGACCATGGGATTTATTGTAGGGGTCTAGACCCTTGACTCAGATCTTGAGGCAGGGGGTGCAATAAACACTACGCTCACACGTGTCTTTCATTTTGATCATATGTTGAAATTGTGCGGGGAGTGCCTTTATATTAAACCTCACACTAGTTAGGTGCCTACAATTTTTTATAGATTGTTGATCTAATATTTCGATCAATGGTCATATCTGTGCCTCATGCTAGTTTCCTCCCCTTTACAACTTTCTTTCTGGATTGTTGATCTGAATGATCAATGGTTATAATCAATATCTATCATCCACATGTATAGGAGTGGGTTTCATAAACCATCGTGTGGATGTCCAACCTAGTATTATGTGTCGAGAAATTTGTTGATGCACGTTCAATCTGGATCATTGATCCTAAATTTTATCAGTGATCATCACGATTCCTTGCTTCTACGCAATGCTCATTCAATCTACAATCAAGATTTTGTTTGACTCTGATCCAAGGGTCAATAATGATCGACCTTCCTTTGGTATTATTGGCACAATTTAGATCCTTGTTCTCCACATGTCATCTCTATGTGGTCTCCCTTACATCACCCTGACGTATCTCAACATTTAACAAACGTTCAATACCTTAGAAGATTTGATGAGTTACTTATTCTTTCGGTCATCTCAATTTGGTTAATATTTGGAGCAAGGATATGAACTGCATTCCTTCTCTTCTGCAAGAACTTGATGATTTCATACCTATGAATTGATGCTTTGCACAAAGCCTCAATTAATAACATTTTCATGTTAGTAGATGGATACCATTGTTTTTCATTCTGACACAAACAACTTGTCATTAATGACATTGTCACATAGTTAAACAAACAAAATCCCCCTAAAATGATGACATCAATTACATGTTGGTGCAGTCACTTATCATCAAATGCTATTGAATTGAGAGGCATTAGACCTGATGATTTTTAAAATCCTGGATATATGTTGATTGATTATAAATACTTGATATGAATTAAGTGATAAAAATATGTTTGTCAACCACCTTAAAAATCACAAGTTTTATTATGGTTGTTGTCACGACCCCATAGGACACATGTTCATATATTGAAATTTTTCACTTCCTAAG
This sequence comes from Picea engelmannii, assembly GCA_009831015.1. Lineage (NCBI taxonomy): Eukaryota > Viridiplantae > Streptophyta > Pinopsida > Pinales > Pinaceae > Picea > Picea engelmannii. The sequence continues at coordinate 14,936 of ML791726.1, read as the reverse complement.
GGCATGTGGCACCATGATTGTTCTTACTTGGTTTCTTAGTGACACTAAGAATATTTCTCACGAACTATGCCTCTTAACCTAGAGCATACCCAAACTCCATTTTAGGCTACGTGTGAGTCACATTTTTACTCTGGTGCAATTATTATATACTTATACAATCTTGTTAACAGTTAACACTTAGACATTTAGCATACATCAAAGAACATGAGAAACCAAGAGAAAATTTGTGGAACAAATGAAATACATACACATAAATAGTGCGGCCTACACAAATTGTTCCTAACACCTGGCCAAGTCTTCATTATTGCAAAACAATTACAATATGATAACTACCGGCTCGTTTAAAACTTGGACATAGTCACATGACTCGCCTCATCTCACCAATACACTCATACATAGATTCATCACACCAATAATATCCATCACAACTATCCCCACAACATTTTGTGGTGCACCTTAAATGTGCCCTCAATCACAAACTTGTTGTCCCTTTGTTACCGCATACTTCACCAAGTTAAAAAGATTTCAGTTCTACCTCACACATGCCTCCAACAAACTTGTTTTACCAGACTTACCCAAAGTCTCCTAGAGAATCCCACCCTTGGCTGCTTATGTTCCATATTGGCAATTCTTCCTTGCCTCATACTTTTCCTCAGACTTCCCCTCTCCAAATCTCTTACTAAAATATGCCTTCCCTTGTTGTGTGCCCTTTTTATATTATAAGGACTCCAAGGGTCACCAATATGAAACATCACATCCTTTGGGTGTGTTTTCCCCCTTCACAAACCATCACAATCAAACAAATCCTCACGCCCCTCCATGGACCCGGTGAACCCAAACAAGCCCATGCGCCTTGTTATCCCCCAACTCTTAGGGATAACTAAGGAGATGATGTCTCGAGGCCCTCAAGTTGTATACATAGAGTACTGAGAGACAATTTGACCAGTAGTGTCTACTTGCACCGACATAGACCCACCTCGCCACCAGGTTCATCAGGATGGTGTCCACCACATCAATTGGATTCCGGAAGACATTGGGTCTTTCTCCATGAAGTGCAAGCCAGGTATTATGGTGAGTGTCATCTCAATATTTGAGGCATTTGAGTTTGTTGCATCTATTACTATTTTTGATTATGTAATGTTTTCTTGGACATTATGCTCATTGTCATGTTTTACTTTGGTGGTTGACATTGTGCCCTAGCAAGTGGGTCACCCTTAGGGATAGGTTTTCTAGAGGGAGGTCCTCTTGAAGAGTCATCGTTCCATTCCCGACCATACTTTTAAATTTCTACACTTGATCCCCTCATCTCCTTAGTTTTTGGGATTGTTAGGTATACTGACCCAAGAAGCGGTTGTCCCTCATTTCATGGGAAGAATGGGTTGAAGTCCTAGAGGCTTGTAGCTGGAAAAAGATAAAAGAAAACCATTAACCTTCTAGATGCTCACTCAGGGATCATGAGGACAATGAAATTTCTCTCATAAGAAAATTATGGGACCCGTAAAAAAAAATAACTAATAAAAAAAATTCAATCAAGGTGGAACATGTGTGGGCATTGTTTTTAATGCTTAGGTAGAAGCCCCAAACATGTTTTCAACTTGGGGAATCATGATGTGACTAGGGTAGATTCAAGGTGGGCAAACTTTTTCATGCTTAGGTAGAATCCCCACCTTGGCTTCAACCTAGAAACATCTTAAAATAATAAAAGGAAATAAATGGGCTTGGAAAAATGTTGCATTGAAAATGAAGGTGCAACACACCCTCTACAAAGGCACCCATAAATGAGACACTAAAATCCCTTGCATGTCATGAAACCCATGCTAAAAAGTCTTCCCTCCATCCATGACACCTCATCCACATGACTTAGAAAGATTTCCCCTCGAGAAACAACCCTAAACTTGAGATACGATTCACCCAATAGGTCATTTTGTCAACCCTTTCATACCTGAACTTGGAAAATTTCATAGGATCTCTAAGCATTAGGGTCTTTTTATTTATTTTAATTTTTTACATTTATTTCATTTGATTACTATTATGCTTCTTTCAAGAAGATGATGAAAACCATCAAATCATAAAATATAAATAAAAGTAGTTAGTCTAGCTATCTCACGTGGTCAATTTTATTTCTATTAACATTGATTTACATTTTTTTTATTGTTAAATAGATAATAAGCGGAATACACGAATTAAAATTTTTATAGCATCAATCCTCTTAGATTTTATTTTTTGGTAAAAGAGTCTTTGATCCACCAAGCTTGAGAAGTGGGTAGATGTTTCCCTATACCCATGTGATCCAACATCACATTCAAATCAACATTATTATTACCTTGCTAACAATGGAATCATTTAGAAATAATGAAATTCCATTTAATTATATTATATGAAGATAATCATTCGATTATTATTTCAAACAATCACTTTTTACTTTACCTTGTAATTTGTATGCTATAAGACATTAAATGCATTAAGAATAAAGTTCCATTTCCTCCTTCTACTTACACATTCTCATGAATGTGTTCAAATATGACTTATGCCTAGCTATCAATTTTGGCATCAACATAATACAGAGCATTCTTTCCCATTTTTTATTTTTTTTTAAGATTTTCTTCATCACTTTGTTATTTTATTTCCCTTTTTTATTTCCACTAATTTTAATTTTTGGTTGGGCTTATCTTTTCATTGTTATAAGACTTATTGTGTATGATTTTTCCAAAACAAAAAACACAACTAGTCCTAAACTTTGACATATATGCTCAAAGTGACATACTTTGTCATATCTTTGGCATTGTTATCGGGGTTGCTTTTGAATATGAACACTAATATGAAAATAGAGAAATTGCTCTTTGAGAGTGGAGATTGCTTGATAAAATCATAAGAGAGTGTTTTTTCCTCAAAATAGATTATCTTTTATGTTTGATTTTTTATTATTGTTTGTAACAATATTCAACCCAATATTCATGTGAATTTGGTTAATCAATTTGAAATCAGTAGTTTACGATTTGACCTTGTTTTCAATCCTACAATTACTCGAGAAGAGTTGGAACCAAATTGGGAAGATTTATTTAGAGAAATAAATAGGATTGAAAGACTTAGGTTGGACCAAAGAGTCCCTTTCCAACCTAAAACTTGACCCTAGTTTTCTTATGAGACAATTTGAAAGGTTAAAGGGAAAATTTCCCAAACTTGAACTTGATCATTTCATTGGTATATGGGGAGGAGAAGGAATTTAAGCCATTTTTAAGTCTTATTGACCCTAGAGAGAACGTTTTTAGTGAAATTAACATATAATTATCTCCATTCCCCAAATCCCAAATATGACTACCATAAGTGGGACACAACCATCTACATCTCAATCTACTAGTTTTTATATGTTTGAAAGTTAGCCAATTAGTAGTATATATAGAAATTACATCTCAATCAATTCCAACACAAACATAAATAAAGTCATCAATAAATATGGTCTCTTTTAGTATATAGTTGAGAATAACCTGACCCTATGTCATATTGATTCCCCCTTGAACTTGGCACTAGATACAACTCCATTTCTTAAATTTAAAGACAACCTCCCAATTTTTTAGGTGATAGTGCTATTTCCACAAAAGAATACTTGTGTGCCTTCTCAAATGACTTATCTAACATAAGGGATAGTGATATTTTCACATGCATGCATACTTTCATCAATTCGCTTAAGGGAGTAATTTTTGTTGAGTTATTTATCTTGTGTGACACATATCACAAATTGGGGTAAACTTACATACTGGTTCAAGGTAACTTTTAGTAGTATGGATAATCTATCTTACTACTTCTAAGAGTACAATGGTTTACCATGAAATCCAGGTGAAAAAAAAAATTATTTCAATCTTATATTTACCAAGTTATACAAAACGATTCCATAGGAGTATCCATCCTACCAATACAGCTACCTTAGCTCATTATTACAACACTTTTCCATGGGAATATAAGAACAAGCTAGAAGAAAGGGTGTTTCTAATTTTGGGTTTGGACTCCAAAATTATTTTTATTATGAATACCAAACCATATGAACCAATATCCTTTATACCATTATGGTCAACCCATTGATATCAATTCCATAACGTAATTGATTTAGGACATGAATAAGAAAATGATCACTATAGAATGTAAAATGACCAACAATCCCAAGTTTCCCTTCCAACTAAAAAAAATATCACTTAGGCCACAAACCAAATCTTCTAACTCTTGGTGTAAATTTTGTGATGATGTTGATGACCTAGATAATTGTAAGTAATTTTTGGTATTGAAAGAAAGATCCAAAGGGAAGACAAAAACAAGGTCCATGTGCATTCATCGATGAGGTAGTTGAAGAAATTGATTCCATATTTGTAACAATAACTAGGTCTAGAAATGATCATCCTTGAAAACCTTCCTTCCAAAGTAAAAACGAGCATGGCTCAACCCATAATAGAAAAAAAATAGATATGTTCAAAATCATACTAAAAATTAAGTTGATAATGTTGATTTGAAATAAAAACTACTTATTCTATCCTAGATTATGTCCACAAGAGAGAAAATTTCTAAACAACCATATTCATCATACAATGTTGTGCTCAATTTGGTTCACATCGAATACAATATCAATTCTTTTTATTTGTTTTTTTCTCTCAAACAACAACAAAATCTCAAGTTGTCTTTGACCACTCTCGAGCAACCTCACCCTCTTGACCACTCTACACCATACCCCTCCTATTGTATAAAACAATGAGAAATACGTTGAAGGGAAATACAATATCCTCGTAGTTACGAGGCTTCCTAGAAACCTTCATACAAGTTGGACACACCGAGAGGGGGGGTGAATCAGTGTGAGGAACTTTTTACACTTTATTTAAAAAATTTAGTTAGCAATCAACATTCACAACATCATTACTCATTACTACCATTCACACTAAGTTGCTTGCATGTAAACATATCTCAACAACATACATAAACAATAAAGAACTATGAACCATCACAATAATGAACACAAAGGACACCATATATTGTGTAAGTTTCTTTTTTATTATGTGTTACATGAGACTACAATCTTTGTGGTTTATCAACACCAAATCAAAAAGAAGAATCAACTCCACGAGAGCACCAACTCTCAATCCAAGACCCAACCTGAGTATCTCAACACCAACCGAGATGTGAGGAATCCAACCCTCAAGTACAAGACCCATCTTGTAGATAGATAATCAATTCTATCAATAGGTACACAACCTTTCTATACTGTAACATGCACATGTATGCAACCTATCTATACTACAACACACGTATGTACGCGACCTCCTCCACTGTCAGCCTGCGTACACCTTCAAAAAAACAGGGTATCCATTCTTCCACAATTCTACTTCCTCTGTCACATCCACCTGCAACATGTTCATTGCATCCATCCTGTCACTGCAACCAACCTATGCCATGCATACATAAACATACATTTCCCTCAACCAAGTACAAGTAGCTCAAAGGCGTGAGCTATAAGAACCATATCATAACTATACCATACATGAGAGTTCCTCTCACTCAAACAACCAACCAACATATACCATATCAAAATTTCACAACAACCATACCAAGAATCCTATGCATGTACCTCATGCATACATCATCATATAACATAGATATCCTTCAACCATATCATAGTTTTACCAAACATGAGAGTATTTCTCACTCAACGTATACCATATCCATATCTCATAATAGCCATACCAAGACTTCTTCAAGCATTCATCATACCATAAGAATAAGTGATCATTAAAAACAACCATGCAACCATACCATAACTTCTATAGATGATCTAAACCTGTATAATGTCGATCTAGAACTTGCTTCAAAATTCAGGGAACTAGCACCAACATCAACTCAAGTCTTCATGAATTTTTCACCTGTACACGACCTCCTCTACAGTCATCCTGTGTATACATGCGCCTTCCTCTACTGCATCCATGCGCGTACGTGACCTCTTCCACTGTTAGCTTGCGTACACTTCAAAAAGCAGGGTTTTTCTAAAGATCTAAAACTTTCATCATCAAACCTCCTTTCTACCTCATACTTGTGAAACTTTTGATGCATCCATGATTACCTACAATGAACTTTTCACCAAATAATGGATATTCAATATGCTCAAAGATTCTCTTCATAAGAGACCCTTTCTCTCTTATTTATACTCTCCAAGTAGCTTCCTCTAGGGTTTATCTTCTAACCAACTTCCTTCTTTTAGGGCTAACCCTCTTCTAATCACTTTGTCAACTTACAACCACTTTATCAACAAATAGTAAACTCTCCACTTCTAGTTGCAACTAATATTTTTTTAATTATTTTCTTATTGCAACAACTTAACCCATAATTAAATCCTTGTTTCACTCATTTTGACTAGTCAACTTCTTCTAGGAGATTCTAGAATAATTTAACTTCTTTAACCTTCTAGGGGCTTCTAGATAACTAATGAGGGTTATCCAAATTTACAAGGCCATATCTCTCTAACCGTTTGGATCCATGTGGCGTACCACATATCACCGGAAACGAAACGACAAGTACTATCCATATAGAACAATCTCACTTGAAAATTCACTGATCTTCATTACATTATTCCTCAATCAATTTTTGGTTCCATAACCAAATTGTTGAGGCTTACCATTTGGACTTGTCAAAGCATCTTCCTGTGAGGAATTTCACCATAAGGGGACCACTTTGGAGTTCATCCATTTGGTACTTCCTCTCAACCATGACATGAAATCAATGATACAACTCCCTTTACTATCAACACATCATTATGACACCACTTGACATCAATTACATCAATGAAAACATAATACAACAATCTCCCCGTTTGGCATTGATGGAAAGACCAACATTGATGTCAACACCAATCATTGATGGAAACACTTTCAATGATACAAGGTCATCACTATGAAAATACTTGACATCAACCCTTTGAAATCAATCCTTTGACATCAATGAAAACATATTACAACAATATCCCCCTCTGGCATTGATGGAAACACCAACATTGATGTCAACACCAATCATTAATGGCAACACTTAGACATGGCAATGCTCATGCTGCCTCTGTGATCATCGCTCCTTGTTGGTTTGATATCTAAGTTTATACCTTTAAAATGATTGACCCAGGTTTAGTCTACTGGGGTTCCAACAAAGCCTCTAAAACTATCGGCCCTCTTGGTAAACCAGAAGGAAACGCAGTACACATGGTGCACTGTGCAGTCTCACCCAAGATAGTATTAATGGGTGACTACAATACTCAGGCATTGTAGTCCAGGATTGAGTGGATATATGAGAAGTGTGCGCTGAGAGTTCTATTTAACTTACTAAAGAAATATACTATCATTCTTAATTATGCATGTAATGTAATAAGCTCATTCATTCATCATACTAACATATACTCATAAACAATAAAAGAGACATAGGCATTCAATCACACAACACAGGTTTTACCGTGGTTCACCCCCTCCTAGGCTACGTCCACAAAGATCTGGCTCTCAATCTCTTTTATTATGGAATTTCCAAACCTACAATGTTGCACGCTCTACAACTCATCCTTAGTCGGGTCGAGATCTATTACGAGGTGGACTAGGTCACACCAGGCTTCTTAGTATGTGATCTAACCCTCAAGATATACCCTCCTGACCTTCTACATCTCAATAGATTACAAAATGGGGTCTTATGACAAAAACATTACAACCAATTATCAAAACAAGACTCCTTCCTTCCAATGTCTCTTCAGAGTACTATTACTACTGCCTCTCCTCTCTCTATACCCGACTCTCGATCTCCTGCTATGAGACCTAGGTATCTATATTTATATGTTTCTGGCTCATTAGCCATTACAATGTATTAAAAAAACCCTAACCCTAATGTCGTTAGGTCTTCCATGCATGCACACGTGCTGCTCTTCCTTCCAATTGTCGCTTTCCTCATGCATGCCTTTCTTCCTAAAATATCCTTTCCTTCTACTTTTTCCTGCTTCCAATGGGCCCCCAACAATGACATGTGGCTCCTCCCAAGCCACCTAACCCCTGTGTGCTTTCTAGATATCTCTTGTGATCACTTGGAACTTCTCCATGAGCTCTGTTGCTTGTGTTTGGGCCTACATAGTCTTCTCCTTGAGTGCATCCAATATATTCATTGCAATCCTGTCATTGACCATCCTTGCACACTCTGCCTAGTTTTGTGCCATGTATGTTTTGTATTCCTCTACTTGTGCAATGACCTCTACTGCTCTCTCTTGGAGCAGTTCCATTTGAGAATGCCGCTTCTTTTTCTGTTTCTGCACAGTTATGAGTTCTGCCTACAGTTTCTTCATGTCTTGCACCCCTTTGACGCACTCTGTGATTGGCATTGTCTTCTGCCTCTGCTTGAGGTATTGGATAATTGTGCTTATCCTTTCCCCTTCCTGGTCCCACTGCTGGTCTTGTTGATCCTCTTCCAGATTCATCCAAAGTTGTGTTTCTTTCTCAAACAAGTTGTCCACCATGTGGACTTGTCATTCTATTTCTTGTATCTGCATTGTTGCCTCTTGTTTCCTTTGCTCCCTCACCTCTGGTGGATTGGTTGGTGTGAGATGCTCACATAGATTATCGATCTCTTGTTGGTATTGATCGATTATCTGCACAATCTGATCAATATTCTTTGTTTCCGTGAGTTCGACCGTCTACACGTTCTTTGGAATCTTCTCGTATGCTACGACCACTTTTTGCTCCAGTCCCTTCATGCATTCCTTCTCTTCTTTGGTCTTGATCTTACCCTGATCGAATACCAATTCCAACTCGTGCCTATTATCCTTTACCTACTGCAATTTTGCTATATCTGTGTGTGCATGAGACTGTACCTCCTGTGTAATGATGACCTGCAATTTATACAGTGCCTTGGTTGGTATCCATGGCAATACCAACTGCAGTTGAGCCAAATCCTTTAAGGGTGTCTGCCCCACGATTTTGTCCATGAAAAACATGTTAGGTGTGATGTGAAACATTTAACTCGACTGTGCTATTGTCTGGATTGTATCCTGCTCACTCGCTCCCAGTTCTCCTCCTATCCGTGATGCCGACAACCCCGTTTCTACGTTGTTGTTGGCTGCCTGTGCTTCCCCGATCTTCCTGAGGAGCTATCGCATGTATGCCAAATCTTCTTCAATTCTGTCCCTTTGGTGTGCAACATTCTCAAAATCCTTGAATGTTTGGTCTTGGACCACTTAGGCCACCATTTCTACATCATACTCTGTGACCGTGTTCTCTGGAGGCGTTATATGTACCTTCATCTTCTTGCGCGCACCCCCTATCTGGGTGGCTGGCCGCTTAGTTTGGCCTAGCTCTTGTGGAGGAACACTTGATGTAGTCCCCTGTGCTACCTTAGCCTGTTTCTGTTGTACTTGGGGCACCCATGTGTTGTTCTTCTTCCCTGTCTAGACTCCTGTTTTGGATGTCCCCCCTTTCTTCTGTTGTGGCTTGTTCTAACCTGTCCTTGGTTTCTTGGGAACTGTTACTTCTTGGGGCTGTGTCTGTTCATGCTCTATCTCCTCAGCATGTGTGTGTTCCTGTCTTTCCTCCTCATATTCTATCTCTGCAGGTATGTCTCGAGTGAGGACTAGAATTCTCCATCCGTCTTCCCAATCCTTAACGGTCATTTGTATGTCACACTCTGTGATGCAGTAATGCAGTTGTAGACATTGATTGTTGGGGTCCTTCTATGCCTGGATCCACGTCACATGTCTAGTGGCTTTGAAATTGGTTATTCCATGATACCGTGCAAAACATTTCAGTGTTATCCACATTTCAGTGTTATCCTCTAAGTGTTGGCGATGGTGTCCTGTAGGTCATGAAGATATCCTTCAAATATAGCTACATTCACTCTCCTATTCTTAGCGTCCGAAGTGGCTCCAAGTGATAAGTATCATGCTTCGTGGCAGGGTTTGGGTCTAGTGGTGAAAATGCGTACTTCGGTTCCTTCCATCCCATAATGGCTATCGGGATGAGTAGCCATGAATAATGAAATTCTGTCCCCAGATCCTGTGCATCCTTCCAATCTTCTAGGAAGATATTCAACAAATAAGGGACCCAACTGAGTGTGGTGCCCTTGGCACACTCTGTTGTAGTTGCAACAACCCCGACTGAGACTTCCTCCTTGTGACATTTTTTGATAAACTTGCATGCCATAATGTTTGTGGACATTCTTGTCGCGACGTCACTAATACGCTTGATAATGATTCTGCGTGACCCCCTCTCGGTGTCGTATTTCTTATTCATCTCCCTGGCTAGTGATTTCCCCTATTTTTTTTCCTTGAGGAACTGTGCGTGAACCATGCCCCATGATGGCAGCCCTGTGATGTGTGCGATGAGCTCTATGTCTATTGAGACGAGTTGTTCCAACCATAAATATCCGCCATGAGTGACCGTCATTAGATGCTTGACGCAACTATTTGCATACTGGCCTCTCCAATAGTGCGGTAGGTCCAACAGACCTAAAATCCTAGTTTTGGCCAGTCCTTCTTCCCACTGGAGTGGTTGATGAATTGGTTCCCCAAAGGGTCCTATACCCACAATCTGTAGGTAGACCTACTTAGTGAACTCTGGGAACTTGTCCGTGTCCATTACATCATGGTCTGAGTACCTCAATTTCTCTACATAACCTAACAAATATGATTTTACACGTACCCCTTCCGGTATGCGTGGAAAAACAATTGTTGCGGCAGGTTGTCTACGCGGTGACCTAGGTATCGTCTACTTATCCTTTTTCTGTGGTGGTTGGCTCAAAGTAACAACCTCCATTGTTCATTCTTCAACATATTGCTCCAATCATCTAGTGATATCTTCCATTGCTCCCTCCTGTGGTTGTTTCAACATGGTTATCTGTGATTCTTCTGGCACAACCGTTTCTTCCTAGTTTCAAGCTATCTCGTTGACTCTCGAGGCTTCTATAGGGTTTTCTGGTTGCACTTGGTTGCCTACATATTCATTCTGTCTACCCTGCCCCTCTTCTGGCTTATCTATGTCCATGCCCGCAGGTGATGTCTGCTGGGTTTCTTCCTCAATGCGTGTGGGGATTTCCATTGTTGTATCCGATGATGGGATTTCATCCACATTGACGAATTTTGGCGGATGAGATGGTTGTTGATCGCTTTCCTGTGATTTTGATTGTGCTTTGGTTCTCCCTCAGAGTTGTATGGCAGTATGGCTCGGTTCTCCTTATTTAGGTAGTGCCATGGTGGTAATAACTTGTTGTTTTCTGAGCTCAGTAGCCTCTCCAACCTCTACAAACTTTCCTCTCTGCTTCGTATGCTCTCTCGTTCTGTTCCTTTTCCAATTTCACAATAACCTTTTCGCTCCTGCGTCCCTGCTTTGTATTGGTGTCATGTGAAGCTTGTCAAAGACATTACTGTGATTATGGATTCAATGAACCGCTGGTTCCTTCGTATTTTCCATTAATTTCCCTCACCGTCTCCAGTTGGCGCGATTAATGCGGCATCCCGATAGTCGTTTTTGGCATTCAATTCCGATAGCCTTCGTCACTTGGCACTTCTTTTGCAATAGCTACCTTTTCTGCTTGTTTTTTCTTTGAATGAACCATTGGCCTTGTCTCCGTCAGGATTTTATTCCCAAGTGTGCGTGCTCCTTCTCCTTTTAGTGCTCTATGCTTTTGTTGGTACCTTTTGATATCCTGTATATCTTGTACTATATCTTTTTTTTTTTTTCGATTGCACAGTGACTTTCAAGTTGCGGGTGGTCGATTTTTCTTGTACAACTTCAGTTGGCTCCCATTGATCATCCCTCTGAGTTTTGGGCCTCCTAATTCCTTCAACTATACATCTCCCCCATATATGAAAATTTTTACTTCATATGGTCCTAATGAGTGCATTCTGAGTTTTCCTGGATGCTGAATGGATTTACTGTCATACATCAACACTAAGTCTCCTGCCTTGAAAATTTTCCTCTTGATATGTATGTCATGGAAAGATTTGTCCCTTTCTTTCTAAACTTCTTGGTGGAACCCTTCTAGGATCCTATATTCCTCCATGATCATTAGTTGACTCAACTTGTCCTGTACTGTGCCTCATTTTGTCATGTTCATAATTGTTGCTACGTGCAGACTGGGTACTCGAAATTCTAATGGCACCACTACTTCTTGTCCATATACCAATATGAATGACGTCTGTCCTATCAACTTCTTGCATGTGGTCCTGTATGCCCACAATACTGCTAGTATTTTTAGATCCCAATCATCCCTATTAACATTATAGATCTTCGTCAGTGAATTTTCAAGGATTTTGTTAAAGGCTTCTACTGTTTTGTTCACTTGTGGATGACATGGTGTACTCTTTTGATGATGGACTTCAAATTCTTCAGTCATAGCCTTAATAGTGCAGTTAATGAAATGAATTCCTTGGTCACTCATGAAAATTCTTGGGCAACCAAATCTAGTGATCATATGTTCAAATAGGAAGTGTGTTGTTTTCTCTGTGCTGCAATCTTTGACTGGTGCTTCTTCCACCCATATTGTCAAGGATTCTGTAGCGGTGATAATGTATTTTTCTCCTGTCCTATTTGCTGGTGGGTTAATTGGTCCCACAAAATCTATTGCCCATTTGTCGAATACCTGCAAATTTACCTATGGTCACAATGACATCTCATCCCTTCTATTAGGTTTACCAACTCTCTGACATACATCACATCTCTGGCAGTACTCTTTCGAGTCCTTATGAGTGGTTGACCACCATAGTCCTGTGTGCAATGCCTTCTGTGCGGTAGCTTTGCCTGCGTAATGTCCTCCTACTATTCCTTCATAGGATTCTACTAAAATCCTTGGTCTTTCATGTTCTAGCACGTATCTTCTCAAGATGGTATCTGCGCCCATTTTGTATAAGTGTCCTGCAATCAGCTGATAGTCTGCAGCCCAGACTACCAGGTTTTTCTTCTGCGTAGTGTTGTATTCCTATGGTGCAATACTTGTACTCAAGTACTGTATGATGTTTGCGAAGTATTCATCAGCGATATGGAATGAAAATAACTGTGTGTCCGGAAAGTTGTCCTCTAAATTTGTAGGTTCCTCTCCATTCATGACCCTTGATAGGTGGTCAATTCCCGCGTTCAGCTTCCCTGGCTTGACTACTACTTCAAAATCAAATTCTTGAAACAATAGTAACCATCGATAGATTCGCCCCCTCAACACTGGCTTGTTGACTAGGTACTTAAGGGCTCAGTGATCTGTGAAAAACTTAAAATGTTTTCCCAGTAATTAATGTCTGAACTTATGTAGTGCGTAGAACATAGCTAAGCCTTCCCTCTCTGTAGTGTTGTAGTTCTTCTACGATTCTGACAATTTTTTACTATCAAATGCTATTGGATGATCCAATTCTCCTGCTCCAGGTTGCGCCAAAATAACTCCAAGTGCTATGGCTGATGCGTCTACATGTACGTGGAATGTCTTCTCCCAGTCTGGGAATACTAGTATTGGTGCTGTGACCATTTTTTCTTCCAGCGTATCCAGATCGTGCTGAAAATCCTCATTCCACTGAAACTTTGTGTCTTTCCTTAACAATTTCTCCATTGGCATGGTGATCTGCGCATACCCTTTGATGAATTTTCTGTAGTATCTTGTGTGTCCCAATGTCGCTCTTAGTTGATGAACTTTTTTTGGTGGTTGTAGGTTAACGATTACTGCAATTTTTGCAGGATCTACTAGTATGCCTTGCTTGCATACTATATGGCCCAATAATATCCCAAACGGTGTTCCAAAGATGCACTTCTTGAAGTTTAATGATATCTGGCATTGCCTGCATCTTTCTAACATCAACCACAAGACCTCTACATGGTATTTCAATAGACTATAGACTGTCCAATCATCCAAGTATACCTCTAGAAACTGGTGGATAAATTCCTTAAACGTAGCTATGACTACTCTAGAAAATATTGTTGGTGCATTCTTCAGTCCAAACGACATGACTGTGTACTGGTAGGATCCCCATTCCATCACAAAAGTGGTTTTGTATCTGTCTTCTGGCACTATCTTGATCTGATGGTATCTTGAAAATCCATCGGTGAATGAATAAACTTCCTGTCCTCCTACGTTCTCCAACATTTAATTCGTGAAGGGTGTAGGGAACATATCATGTAGGCACACATCATTCAACTTCCTCAATTCGACGCATATTATTATCCCGCCTTGTTTTTTCTCTTGAACAACCATCGAGCTTATCCATTCTGATTCTTCCACAGGTTCTATGATTCCGGATTCAAGCATCCTATTGATCTCAGCTTTGAATTTTTTCTTATATATCAGATTTAGTCTATATGGTTGTTGTTTGATCGGTCTTGCCTTATTTATGAGTGGTATATTCATTTCACCTAGCTCTCCTTCTATGACCTTAATTTCTGTAAACATTGTGTGGAATAGGTCGTTGTACTCGCACAATAATATTTTTATGCTTTCTATTGTTTGCTCATCCCAGTAGTCTCCAATGCTGGTCATTTTGGGATTCTCAACTGTCCCAATGTTGAATTTCTTCACCTTGATCGATGCAATAGTTACTTCTAATTCTGGAGGTGGACCTTCCACTTCTCTTTCCCCTTCAACTTCCTATATTTGAATATCGCGCGGATCATCTTCATCTGGTACGTCTTCCTACACATGGTAGCATGACAACAGTTCTTTCACTCTCTATCTATTCTGTTGTTGTTCCTTTGTTATGAGTCTGAATTCTGGTTCTGACTTCTTATTTGTTTAAGTGTTGCCTCTATGTTTGGGTTCTCATGCTCGAATGAGAAAGTGACCGTAAAGTTCTACCGCAATACTGTTGGATTACTAAGAGGGGGGGGGGGTGAATCAATAATAGCGTAATTATAATCCTTTTTCTTCAAATTTTATATCAATGTAGAATTATTATCCAATAATGAGCAGTAAGAAATAAAAAA
>ML791725.1:781967-793594 GCA_009831015.1 Picea engelmannii | reverse complement strand
GCGAACTATTTCCAAAAATATGATTTTGAGAAAATGATAAGTGTAACCTTCTTCTGGAAAATGTTCTTAATGAAGAGTTTGATCTTCCATCATCATGACATAATCATATTATCATCTTGATAACCAAAAATGTGGATAACACTTATCCACACTAGTTCTGATGCATATCCACTCATGGATATGGGCCCTAGAATTTTCAAGGACCCATCCTTGCTAGGGGAATACCAGGGATCACCACCTCTCATACACCCCTCAACACAAGTATGTGTTGTATCTTCCGATGGAACTGAAACCAGAGATACCATTCCTCCCATCGAGGCTTTTCCACCCCTCGACATCCCACCAGTTGAAGAAATTCTACCTCAGGAATTACCTGAGAACCCTACCACACCACGTATCCCCAATTTCACCCTTCTCCAAGGACAAACCCTGGTTTGGGAAACAATCCCCCAAGCCATTACTCAAATTCCCTTCTTTTACCCCCCACCAGGAGTATAAGATTTCCAGGTAGCTGCAACACTTACCCTTCCCAACATGGTGCTCTCCATTCCGGTATGGTATCTACACCCACCCGCGATGGTTCCTCAACCATCCCTCCCTCCCCAATCAGAGGGAATCTCGATGCAAATTCCAGTATTAACTCTGACCACACCACCCTGACCCCCAATTTCCAGTACCACTGCTACCGCTGGGGGCAGATGGAAGAAGAAAGAGCCCACCACTCCCCTTCCTCCCCAAGTTCAACCACCTTGCACACTCTGTGAAAGAGAGGGACACCCCACTAATAGATGTCCTTCCCTTCATGAATTATGCAATTTGATCAAACTCCCTCGAGCAACCACAACACTCGTCGCTTCACCAAGAACCTCTAGTACTACAACCATGTCCTCCATGATAGGCAGTAAAGGGCTGTGAACCAAATTCACATGTGCCATATGTTCCAAGTACGACCACTACACTCATCATTACCCTACGCTACCTCAGTTTCGGCAGACGCTAAAGGCAGTACGCCAAAAATTTCAACAAGATCCCTCTCCATCACCACCTTTAGGTACTCACGTCACTGACATCCATTATGTCTTGACCTCGATCCCTGAATGGATGAGATGACCTTGCTCTCTTTGTGACTCACTTGCTCATTTCACCTACCATTGTCCTTTGATCATTGAATATAAGCGTTGTCAATTAACCCTAATTCAAAATCATTCAACCACCTCACCTCAGGTGATGCAAGTGATTCCCCCTATCTCTTCTCCAGATATTGTTCTCATCACCTCCCCTGAACTTGAGTCACTTCCATCCCCTCCATGGTTCATGGATAGACTATTTGAGGATGTTCCCCTAAATCCTCCCAATTCTCTAGTTCATTTCCCCCAGGAAATCTTACCTCCTACCATAGTTTATTCCCCACAATGTCTAGATATTTGGTTTATGTCAAGAAATCCATCGCACCATAGTCGTGATATCCCCTCTATGTCTTCATCACTTGAAGACAACCACACGGTGACAGTCACCCATGTTACCTCCCCAGATCCCCTATATTCTCTCATTTTTCACTGCAACGAAGATATACTGGAGGAACTCTCTACTCCTGATTGCCCATGGAATGTGCTCCATCATAGAGCGCTTTTTCTCTCAAAGGAAGCCTTTGACCCTCCTATCCAAGCCTCCATATGTGCAATCGAAACCAAGGATTTTATTCTGTCATGCCATATAGACTGGTTAAACAACCCTATCCCTACCCCCGATGATTTTGAAGAAGGCAACCTGGCCAATATCTCCCCCACCGTCAAAATTGACATTTCCATCAAATTGGGAATCATAGAAGAAATCACCATTGGCATCGCATGCTCCCCTGAGGAACTCACAACTTACAAAGCTCTCTTTCAGGAATACCGAGATATTTTTTTCTGGTCGTATACGAAGATGTCCGGCCTCGATCCTTCTATAGTCGAACATCGCATTGACACATGACCAGATGTCTCCCCAGTACGTGAAAAGAAACGACCACTACAACCATCCAAAGCTAGGACTATAAAAGGTGAGATTGAAAAGTTACGCGTCGCAGGGTTCATTTAACCCATTGCGTATACCTCATGGGTTTCCAACCTAGTCCCCATTAACAAAAAACAAAGAATTATTAACATCTGCACCGACTTTCATG
This sequence comes from Picea engelmannii, assembly GCA_009831015.1. Classification (NCBI taxonomy): domain Eukaryota; kingdom Viridiplantae; phylum Streptophyta; class Pinopsida; order Pinales; family Pinaceae; genus Picea; species Picea engelmannii. The sequence continues at coordinate 791,430 of ML791725.1, read as the reverse complement.
ATATCAACCATGCTTGTCCCAAGGACAACTTCCCGACCCCTTTCATCGACCAAATTATCGACGACTGTGCCGGCCATAAGGCCTTGTCCTTCATGGATGGGTTCTCCGGCTACAATCAAATCCAAATCCATCCAACAAATTAGTATAAAATCACATTTACCACCCCATGGGGTACTTTTTCTTATCATGTCATTCCTTTTGGACTAAAAAATGTAGGTGCTACATTCCAACGGGCCATGACCTATGTTTTCCATGATCCTGCTCGCATCATTCTCGCTTACTTGGACGACCTCACTGATCGATCCAAGAAACAAACTCAACATCTAGATGACTTACGAGTCATCTTTCAACAATGTCGCCAGTATAATATCTGCTTGAACCCACTCAAGTGTGTATTTTGCATCACCACCGGATGGTTCCTTGGGTTCATCGTCTCCCAACAAGGCATCACAATGAACCCCCTCAAGGTCCAAGATATCACAGAAATTCCACCACCTATGAATTTGTGCCAACTACAGAGCCTACAAGGCAAGGCCAACTTTTTATGACGCTTTGTCCTAGATTAAGCCACTTGTGCACATGGTTTCCTTTGCTTACTACGTCATGATCTCCCATTTCGATGGGATGAACATGCCCAAACCACTTTTGATGATTTAAAAGAAGCGTTATCCAATTCCCCTTTGATTAGTCCTCCTGACTATGATTGCGATTACATCCTCTACTTGTCGGCCTCAGTCGTCTCAATAGCATGAGTTCTAGTCCAAGTAGGGGATGATGGTCGCGAGCATGTTATTTATTACATCAGTAAAAATATTTCAGGACCACTCCTGAAATACAATCATGAGGAGAAAATCTCCCTCACAGTTGTTTTCGCAATCCAGAAACTGCATCATTATATCTTGCTTTGCACTACCAAAGTCATGGCAGATTCCAACCCCATGCAGTACTTGCTTAGTCAACGACAGATTAATGGAAAATTTGCCTGATGGATTGTCATGCTTTAGGAATACGACCTAGAGTTCTCAACTCCCAAAATCAATAAAGCACTTGTCCTCGCCAAAATCATCATGACATTTCCATCAGACGCTAAATATTCACCTATCAATACAGATTTTCTCGACGAACACCTCTTCTACATCCCCTCGGATGACCCTTGGTATGGAGACCTCCTTGTCTATCTTATAACACAGAAGTTTGGGTCTCATATTTCTTGAGATGACCGTCGACGCATTCGCCATCAAGCCCCTCGATACCTCCGTATCAGTGAAATTTTATACCGATGTGGGATCAACACCATACTCCATTGATGTCTGCCCATCAATGAAGAAGACAGAGTCTTGAACGATTTCCATAGCGACACTTGCGGAGACCACCTTTCAGGTATGTCCACAGCCCCAAAAATCATTCGAGCAGGCTACTTCTAGCCCACACTGTTTCGTGACTGCATCCACGCTATCAAGTGATGCGACAAATGCCAACTTTATGTAAACAAAGCATGAGCACCACCTACTTTTGTACATCCAATCATCATTGTCAACCCCTTCTGTAAATGGGGCATCGACTTCATGACTTGCAACCCTCCATTTAGTAATGGACACAAGTACATCGTCATGGTAGTTGATTACTTTACAAAATGGGTCGAAGCCATGCCTACCTTCAACAATAACGTTGACACAATAGTGGGTTTTTTCTTCAACCACGTCATTACCCATTTCAAAGTTCCACTACAATTAGTCTCCGATAATGGTAAACACTTTCAGAATGAGATCTTCGTCGAACTCTCCTCAAGGTTAGGCTTCTCCCATGAGTTTACCTCCCCATACTACCCTCAGTCCAACGGACAGGTTGAGGCTGTTAACAAAGTCCTTAAAACCATGTTGCAACACATTGTTAACAAACATAAGACCAACTGGCATCATATGTTGTTTTCAACATTATGGGATTATCGCACAACAATTAAAACGGCCACCAGTTTTACACCATTTCATCTCATCCATGGGATTGAAGCCACCCTCCCCATAGAGTGTGAAATTCCCACGTTGCACACCGCCATCGAGCTACTACTTGACACTGCTCCAATGGAGAAATGATTGTTTAACTTAGAGTCGTTGGATGAAGATCGTCAGTTTCATTATAGAACAATGAGGCACCTAAAAAAAGATCTAAATCCACCTTTGACTGCCATGTCAAACTTCGCTCACTCAACAAAGGAGATCTCATCCTAGCCTACGATATCACTCACGATACTCTTGGCCATGGGAAATTCGAATCATTATGGCATGGACCCTATATTGTCCAACACTGCCTCACTAAAGGTGCATACATCTTGGCTTCCCCAGAAAACTATCCTCTCAAAGAACCCATCAACGGGTTGTACTTAAAGAAGTTTTACGCCTGAGCGTAGTCATTCTACACTAGGCTTTTTCTTTTGTACACATTTGTAGAGTTTTTAGTCTTCTTTTGTTCCCTCCACGCCTCATGTCTGATCTACCATTCGTGTTATTGACAGATGCATCCTCCATCGGCCTACCAAATCGATTACGCTGACGAGGCTAGCTGCTGGACATAGAATCTCACTTCGGCAACTTGGGCCCTTTACACCCCCTCACATGAACTGCTCCACTCCAGTAGCATATGTTTGGGCTCAACCACCAACAACCAAGCAGAATACACCGCAGTTATTGGTCTCCTTGCTAAGGCCAGTGACAGCCACATTCGTCACCTTAGCGTCTTATTATATTCTCAACTTGTCATTCTGCAGCTCAACAATGTATACCGTGTCCACGATCCTTGCCTCTTTTGCAAATACCTGCAAGTTAGACTATTATCTCAAAACTTTGATTCAATTACATTTACACATATTCCATGACAATTCAATCAAATAGCAGATAACATGGCTAACATAGTGTTAGATTGGAAATTATCACATCATGACATCATCACATATACATAAATCACCAAACATCGGTCACAACATATAGATTAGACATCATAAAAAAAAATCACAAAAATCCACACATGTAAACATTACAACAATCTCAAAATATGTATCCATATATATATGTCGATCAAAAGTACCATAAATGTTTACAAAAAAGTACCATACATACATCACCCGTAGGCCAATGAGCCCCCTCACCCCTATAGGTACATAATGGGTACCCCCTACCCTATACAAAAATGGGTGTCAAACTACCCTATACAAAATGGGCTCACAGGCCTATATAAATACAAAAATACATAACCGACACTCATGGTGCCCCTAGAGCTCCCCCACCAGGTCCTTTGTCAGCAAGAGGTGCCCCACCAGCTGGGGGTCCTACAAGTCTAGGGGGTAGTCAACCAGTCATTGCTTCCCCCACTACAGCTGCTCTGCGGATCACAGTCTTCCACTTTGCAAGACCACCCACTCACCACTCCAGGACTCTCTTGTCCTGGATATGCGACCACATGCCCTCTAACACACCCTGCAAAAACACCTCCAAACGACATCGGAGATCATCTATACCCCCACTGGCCTCTACCTGCAGAGCACACGATGGCATCGCACCTAAATCATCAAACCGACGTCTCTGATTGACCCTCTCTTCATATGCTGGCCTCACACTAGCATCATCCCTCCGATGTCGCTCTCCGACCCGCGACGGTCTCATTGGCCCTTGGCGCATCGACTCCGCAACCATCTCCACCTCCCGACCTCGTGGCCCCACATCTGCAAACACAAAAAAAAAGACAGAGTTAACATCCATATACATATAAACATATCCTACGCTATCAAAATCACAAAACATAAATGCACAAACATACGTCTCTGGTCCCAAACCTCTCCAGGAGGCAACACCATGTTTGAGTCATGCCGGAAATCCATCCCACCATATGAGAATCACAGTATAATCTGTGGAATATGGTGCCACACACATGCCAACGTGGTTGTAAAATAGTGGCCACCCTCTCCCCCTCCGTTCCATACCAAAAGATGAGCCCACCACATCATTCATGGCTCCTGCGGCCCTACAGGCAGCAACAAAACTCTAGGGCGCAACATGGGCACCCTCTCCAGGAACCATGCCACTAGGATAGATCCAAAAGAAAACTCACCGGAGTCGGTGGTCTGACACCGGTGTATCTGCCCTATCATCTTGGCATGCAACATCAAGCCCCAAGCGAACATGTCCCCATATAGGACCCTCTGCATAATCCTCAGCTGACCACCACTAATCCACTGAGTACCTAAGGATCCATAGATCCTCACAATCATCGTCGTGATGCACTGATTCAAAAGAGAATCCATCGCATCAATGCAGACGACCAAACCTGACATCGGGTTCGGCCCCGTACAGTAATCCCATGCCAATTCTATCAAACGCACATCCCCTGGCAACTAGGGGTCGGTAGGCAGGGCCATTCATCGAAAAGGGAGCCCCATCAGAAAATACACATCCTCAACAGCTGAGAATGTCAGCTACTGCCCCCGCACAATGAAGCACTGCAGATCAATGATACACATTGATATCATATACTGAAGCAGGTACTCTTGCAACCGTATCAGTGGGCAGTCGGAGAACTCGAGTAGCCCACAGGATGCCAAGAGTCTCCAAATGCCCGACTCCTCTCTCACCGCCTCCTGGAGGTGCTCCCAATATCGATCCCTCCAGTGGACTGGCATGATAAACTGATCACCTGCATTCACATAGAAACCCTTGGTCAACAATCATCATTTATCCAAAATAATCCAAAAATTCAATCTTTCACAAAACCCCTTAGTTTCACCTCAAGTGCGCAACTGTCACCTCAATAGGTGTGCACATAGGCGCGTCTGTTCTTCACACAACTGCACATCCATGCACAGTTGTAGGAGAAACAGATGTGCATCAATGCGTAGCTGTCACACCCACAGGTGTTCATCCATGCGTACTTGTTCTCTACACAGATACGCACTGATGCACAACTATATGAGAAACAACTGTGCACAGTGTGCAACTGCAAATCCAACAACTGTGCATCAAATGTGCACCATTTTTTCCCACCCATGCGTCCCCATGTGTGGATGTATTCAACACAGCCGAACATCATGCGCAGGAGATGGAATTATACCCGTACATCTCAGTGTGGGTATCCTTCCTTCACCTGCGCATTAGTGGGCCCATCCCTAAAAAATACCCTAGTACTACCATCCGTACGACCCCTACCCAAAAAATAGAAACTATCTACTGTGTAGGAGGATGGGACCACTAACCTAACTCTTGCAAATACTGGATCGGTCAGCTCGAACTCTGTAATCTTAGAAACTCCTCCAAATCCTCTCATCAACTCACTATAGTAATAGGTACAAATGAGGTGGCATTGTGGGCTCCCAAACCGTATATAGTCCATTTTGCCAAACTTCCACATTCAGTTACAGGAGCTCAGAGTTTTTGTTTCTCGATCCGTCTTTAGCCACGAGATCAGGGTCCTGCCGCCTACACAGTCACATTCCCTGGGCCACCATCTGCACTTGGCCTAGGGGGAGCATTTTTCTCACATCACATCCAGGTACGCATGTTCATGTTCAAAATTATCAAATAGTTGTTATATGTTCTTTATCCTCAGATATTGTTCACGTCAGTTATTTGATTTTAATGTGTGCAGGTACTTGGTCATCGCAAACCAGCGCAATCCCTTTAGGTATATGATCGACACTAGCATGTAATCATTCCTTATGAATATCAATTGCATCTCCTAGTCACACCCTCCAACATTCGCCTTTAGGGTCCCCACATTCGGCTCTGTAGTACTGTCACCTTCGCTGCATTTTGGTACTGTCACCCAGTAGCACTCTCCCCCACATGAGTTGTCCCATTCATAGTCCCCCTTGTCACTTTGACACTCATGCTGCTTTTTCCCCCTAGGGATGGGAGTCCCGATCATCTTACACATTTCCGAGAATCATCCGTATCCTCCTTCTCATTATTTTTCTAGCTTTCCCAATGGACTCCCAGGTTATCACCTCTCGGTTCTATCTTGACTGGGCCTTCGTAGTATCATTAACCCTCTATTTGATCCACAATCAGTTTTCCCATCTACAGATTACCCTCCATTCATTTACCTCATACAGAAACCCACCCATGGGGCCCCCACTCTCCACCAGTTCTCCACGCAACCTGCGCCCTCATAGGCCAAGCCATCTTGCACTAGGGCACCCGTTTCTATATCTGTACACTCATCCCAAATTATTCTTTATTTATTTGGTAATTGTAAAAATCCTTTATTTCCAATATTTACTTAGCTTTTTGTTGTCACCCTTGATGACCTTCTTTTTTATGGAAAAGAAACCCATGTCTCCCTTGGTTGGGGCATTCACTATCCGCTACTCATATTGACATTGTCCATAAACCCTGAGTATCCCACAGTCCATGTGCCCCTGATCTCGGAGTTTTTCCACTTTGTCACGCCTCTAGCACAGTTTAACTCCATGTCTAATCGTCCCCTTGACACTACATACAGTTTTACAGTTGCTTCCAATCATCCTTCCAATATACCCCCAACCAAGGATGGTCTTATCTAACTCATGTGCTTATTTGCAGTTTTAGTTTATTTGCTTGTTTATTTCATGTGCTTGGATTATCTAACTCATGCACTAACCTCTGTCTTGTTTAGCAGGTCCAACTAGACTTGTAAGTGCCATTGTTTTGCTCACCCAAATGACGAAACATACACAACAACCACAATTGTAAGAGGATCAAAGGGTGATGGCCCAAGAACTAAAGGCATCTATAAAATTCTGCCCCCTTACTAACCAACAACAAGGTTATTTCAAGTGGTGTGGTTTTCCTTAAATAATGGTGATGCCCCCACCAACGTTAACAAATAACAACCACTAATGAATGGGGTGTCTTCACAATCAGTTAAACAACCACTGAGTTATGATATGTTTTGCCATCTTTGAAGAAAATCATAAAAATATAATGCAAATGCATATTTAAATTAATAATATCACATTTTTTAATACTTTTTATTAATTTTACATAACCAAAAATTATTATTTGTGTTAGTTGGAAAAGGACGAATCCTTTCACCTCTTGATTGTACATAAACAAGAGTTTGATTCCCTAAGAAGGGACGTTGTTCCAAAGTGGAATAAGTGGCTGAGTGAGCTAAATTCGGAGTAATTTTTTCCAAGTTACTTTTCCAATGTGTTTTTCGACGATGCAGTTTTAAATTTTCGACCGATTTATAAGTTTGATCGATGATCCATACCAAACTTAGACTACCCTTGAAAATCTAACAAGGTTAGGCCCCAATTTTTTATCTGAAAAGAGGGAAGATTGCTACCTAGTTAACTTACCCCATAAGTGTAAGTGGGTAATGCACCAACTGATTTCGTACGCATATGCTCACGTCACATCAAAGTCACTACCATGTAGACTTTTATTTCGTGTTGACATTATATTTCATGAATTGAATGTTCGTTGGCACTTGTATGATCCACTATAATGAATGATAGTTGTGACTAATAGCTATGAATGTTAGGTGTGATAACATAATGGATCGAAATTTGAAATGTTGGCCAACAATCTTAATATTGGCGCTTCATGAATCTTCCTCTCGCCTGCGATTATGTAAAATAGAGTTCGAAGGTGCGGCTTATGAAGGAAACATAATTAGTCTTTGAATATTCATCCATTCTTGGTAAAATTAGCAGGTCCTCGACGATAATCATCTGTCCAGTTTAAGCATGTTGGAGAGATTGTAAGTGTTTCTTGTAAACATAAAACCTCGCTTTGCGGTTTCTTATTCTTGATCCAGATTGACGATAATCATTTGTATGTATAAGGGCGGGGATTATGTCGGAATAACTATAAGTGGAGGTTTAATAATTGCTTTAGCTTTGATGGTGTGTAGTGCTATATATTGGAAGAAATTCAGGACGAAAAGACAGCCCCTCATTGAAGGTGAGGAACTTATATTTTAAGAACATTCTAATATGAAATATAGTGGGAATCTCCCATAAGAAACTACGTAGGACGGCGCTTTCATACTTTGTAAATTTACATGGATTACAGACTACCCGATGGTTTTTACTCTAGAGGAGATCATGGAAGCCACACAAAACTTTAGTCGGGAAATTGGGCGTACTGGCTTTGGATCGGCGTTTTTTGGTAAACTGCCGGACGGAAAAGAGATAGCAGTGAAAGTGTTCTGCAACATGGTACAAGCAAATGAGAAGTTCTTAAATGAGGTAATTCTAGCATATAATATGATCCGATTTCTGAATCATTTGGCCGCACTCTTTATTAAGAAGAAAAAATATGTGCGCATAGTAAAATTGATGTCGACAGATTCACTTTCTTAACAGTTCGATCTTCTTTCTAGAGTCCATCATAAGAACTTGGTGACTTTGCTGGGGTACTGTATTGGTGAATCCGGACAGCGTATGCTTATCTATGATCTCGTGTCTGAAGGGTCTTTAAGAGACCATCTTCATGGTAAACATATTTCCGAGGAATATTGTTTGGTTGATTGGGTTGATGCAGCTAAATATGTCGTACTCTAAATGTTCTAAGTATTAATTTTTATTTTTTCAGGTCAGAGAGAAGGACTTTCCGAACTAAATTGGAAAAATAGGCTCAAAATTGCAATCGACGCGGCTGAGGGTAATTTAAAGTGTAAACTCTGTTTCATTTTATGTATTTGATTAGAATTAAATAAGAGAAATCGTTGTTAACCATATCTCCCATTTCTGTTTGAAGCACTGCAATACCTGCACGTGTGTTGCACTCCAATGATAATTCACAGGGATGTGAAGACCACCAACATCCTTGTCGACAGCGATTTCAATGGAAAACTAGGCGATTTCGGTCTCTCAATGATGACAATGGATAGGAAGGCTCCTATTGACACTCCAGTGGCAGGAACTATGGGATACTTGGATCCAGAGTAAATGACTTGCATTCTCTTTGGAATATTCTTTTGATGCCCGAGAGTAGTGGCAATTTCATTCATTTTTGGACATGTTTTTACAGGTATTTTTGCACTGAACCGTTGACTCAAAAGAGTGATGTATATGGTTTTGGAATGGTTTTATTAGAAATCATAAGTGGGAGAAAACCCATCGATGCCACTCTAGAGGAAATTAATCCCCGACAATGGGTAAGGAAAGGAATTGATTTGTAATTAATCATATATGTATGGGTAAGGAATTTATTTGTGTGACTACCTGCACCAATAATCATATTTGCACGTCATCTATTTACAGGTGAAATACTATGTGGGGATTAATGAAAACCCTGGCAAAATAGTAAAGCTAATGGAGGCTCCGGTTGCCAAACCCTGGGGATTAATGAAAGAGGCTTTCATGTATGAGAAAGTAAAGCTAAAGGAGGCTCCGGTTGCCAAACATAGAGATTCGAGGAGTGAGGTGACAATTCAAGTCGGAAGATGATGACTTCAAATGTTAGGGATATCCATTGAATTTGTAATGTAA
>ML791725.1:765051-780660 GCA_009831015.1 Picea engelmannii | reverse complement strand
CTGTAACTAGGATGCTATATAGTTCTTCGATTTCCCAAACACATCTCTTGAGTTCACCCCAGAGTTCTTAGACCTCACCCTTAGAAGCATAGTAACAATCACATCAATGGTCCACTGGGCCTCCAATAATACCATGAATACCTGAGAGCTAGAGCAAAGAGAGGAGGGCATTCACAAGAAGTTCATGGTAAAATAGAGGCAATAGGGTGCCTAGGAACGTGTTCCTAAAAGTGTTCATGCATTATTTTTTCTATAGCTTCCACCACACAGGCTTCCACCTAGCATGCAAATTCATAGTTTTAAGAAAGCATGTGCACTTTTAAGAATGTGCATGCATTAAAAATTCATGCATGTTACTAAGAGTGCATGCATTAAAAATCCATGCATGTTACTAAGCGTGCATGCGTATGTTATTAAAAAAAAGTCCTACTTATTGTTTTATAAAACAGACCGCACAAAGCATTTGAAAGAACGTTTGAGGAGCCTTTGGAATAATTTTTTACTACCAAGAGGATGCCACTGTTCACATTTTCCTACATTGATTCTAGGTAGGCTTACTCAATTTCATTTTTTTGTATTTCATAAATCTCAAGTTATAAAAACAAATAAAATACATATTATTCCTCTTGAAATGCATCATATAAATCATGTTTACATGGATCCTACACTTCAACAGAACCCTAACCCACCATTAACGAATGAAGAAAGTGTTAGATTAAATTTGACTCGATGAAAGAGTCAAAGGTGTTAGGTTAACAGTGGTGGTTTTGGGCACATGGTTTTGGTATCCCATGGTTTTAGAGCCCCTAGATTACATATAATGAAATCCTTTAAAAGGTTGGTGATACTCCATTATAATGTTCCATGAGGTGAGCAATGAAGGCTCACTTAGTCAGGTTTGGTCAATGTTATAGGATAAATCCGTAGGTGCGGACACTAACCGATCTCCCTAGATCCACCTGGATCTAGAACAAAGCAAGACAAAACATGACTCTTTCCCTAGATTCTAAGCATTGAATTAAATAGGAGGCAAGAACAAGTACCATACCTTATTATCGCTTCCTATGGTCTTTGTTACTCCCGCTTTGCTCCAGTGCTCTCGTGCAGCCAAGACCAAGACAACACAAACCAACCAAAGTGAAGATAGCACAATCTATTCAACAGTCAATCTATGTATATGATCAAGGAATTATACAATAAATTGGAAATAGCTTTATGGGAAAGGGACATATTACTGTATCATATAAATGGAAAGTAAAGATTACAACCTGAGCCTTGATGTCGCAAACTTCCTTTTGATGGCCCTTGGCTCCGACACACACACTTACTCACTTGTATGAAGAAGATCAATTCCTTTGGATAAACTTGCTGAAGTCTCCAAGCTGTTGTTCAAGCTCAATCCTTCACCAATTCTCCAATGAATCTTGCTTAACCTTTTCCATGAGAATTCACTCAATATATAGGAGAGAATGAATTGGTTACTTGGATAAGAATGATCCCAAAATATCAGGGAATCCAGTACTAGGATAACCATTCGAATGCCAACCCATTCTTCCAGAAGATTCCCTTCTAGAAGCTTCGAGAATTTATTTTTTTCCTTGCTTTAGGAAGAGTTCGCACCCTAGAAGTTCAACATAGTGCTAGAGGTTCGCACCCTGGCTTAAGGCAGCCTATGAGAATGGGCCATTCTCGCAGCCAAATATACTAGCAGCGTGCAAATTTGCTTCAAAAATGAGTTTTCTTGGAAGAGATGAAAGTAACTTTTCTTAGGTAAAAGTTCTTATGAAGAGCTTGAGTACACCATCATCAATACATCATCATGACGACCAAAATCACGGGTAACAGAATTCCCCCCAAAGTATGAGGTTATAACCAGTGATAGCCGAAAGACTTTTTAAGCTGCATGTGTGTGTCGGGAACCAGGGGCACACCTAATCGGAAACCTGCGAACAACCAAGCATCTGCAGAATATCATATATACCAATTCTAAGGTAGGCATTCCAATACTCAGATCATAGACTAATGACAATTGTAGACCTGGGTCATGGCCACCAATCATACACTGTCGATCCATGCCATCAAAATATAGCATAGCCACTAGGAATACATTGTGGATCTATGCGAAAATATTCAAATTGAAACAACATAGCCATGAGACATACATAGTGGATCTATGTGTCACAGATTATACATATTCCATCGCAACCTGGACAAAATAGATGATATCCAGGGTCTTCAATCTCGTCACCTAAAGTACGAATCGAACCATGTGATTACATGTGTTGAAGTCGAACATGGAAGAAACCACTTGATTACCGGTCATTAATGAAACTGTTAACAAGTGCGAGGTAAATCACCATTGATGTCAATGACTCCCAAGGTACACTAGTACAATCCATCGAGCGTGAATAAATGAGTTGAAGTCGAACATCCGATGGAATCTTTCGATCAGGGGTCATTGATGTAAACCCACTGTCGAAAGCGAGGAAACCTGCCATTGAGGCATGCAAGCTCCAAGGTACCAAATAATTTCTAAGTATTGATTCCGGATAATGAGCTGAAGTCGACGGAAAAAAACTCGTCATAGTAGGGCCTTGATGTATCCCCCATCAATGACACGAAATGAGTAACAGATTTTGAAGGTGAAACAGAGTATTTTGCAAATTGGATCGGACACAGGGAAGGACAACATGGAAAGAATGTACAACTGCAGATGGCCGACTCGATATAGGTTTCAGATGGACTTCTATTGAACATATGAATGACACGACCAATGATTTGGTAGCATTGACTCAAAGATGACACAGGGAATGACCTTGTAGCAAATCGAATGAGAGACAAATGGATTTCCCAAACCGGCTTTAAATGATGAATAGGGGGTGTCATGTTCAAGAGCGACACTTACTGCAAATTAATACGAAGATGAAAACATATCCCTTTCCCAAATTTTTCCCTACCATTTCTGGCAAGTGCCTCTTTATTTTTACGCAAGCTTGAGGAGGATAACATATGCTTGTTGATATAAGCTCATCCTTCGGACAAGTCCCTCAGAGTATGTTTAACGAACCCTAAGAAGGAGTGGTTTAGTCCCATTACGGGTCTATCAATGTTTGTTTAACGAGTCCAAAGATAGAAAACTCGAAGGTTTTTCATGATTATAGAGTTTGGAAAAACACTTAAAAGAGAACTCTCTCAGTTCATTTTTCGTAAAATAGTCCGAATGAGACCGAAAAAGAGATAAATTATCGCTCACCAGACGCTTACTTCAAATAATTTATCGAGCGTGAAAATAGCAAGGTCGCTCGACGATATTTTCATGTTTAGAGAGTCTGAAAAGAGCTTAAAGAGGACTCCAAGGGGGGTTCCTTTTTCATATAACCTTGTTGAGCCTGAAAAAGTGATAAAAGTATGCTCAATCGCGTTCTCATGTATTTGCGAGCGTAAGAACGGACAAAAATGACGCTCGAGGTTTTATATAAAAACCATAAAAAACAATCAAAAAACACATGACGACAAATAAAAACATGTCTGTATCCCTGTATTTGACCATCAAAAGCACCATGCCTACAAAAGTTACACTCACCATGACATTAGGGATTAGGGTTTAATAGATAAATAATCATAAAAAATTAAATGACATAGTAAAAGGAAATAAAAAGAAGTAAATACTATTTTTACCACATCATTTTTACCTTTCCACTATTGAGCTCAAAAAACCCCTTTTTTACCCTCCAAGTTCGGCGACAGATTACGGGATCTACGAGAGACCATTCAGCGAGCCGTCAGAGACAGTAAGGTAGGCTCTTCATCCTTAACACTTTCATGGTTTAATTTTGTAATTTCACTGGTTAAATTTTCATTTTTGAAGTTGATTTGTGGAGCCCTATTTGTGTGCTACTATTATCGCAGGCAGGCTACACGAGACCTACGAGAATGGGTGATTCTCGCAGGTGGCCCATGGGCAGCCTGCGAGGTTCTCGCACTGTGCACACAGGGCATCTGTGAGAACCACAAAGCTCAATTTTTTTTTTTTAAATTTAGCCAATGAACAAGAACCAAATCATGAAAAAAGTTGCTAATCTTCTCTTTGTGTTCCTTATGCAGATAATTGGCCATCAGAATGGTGCTCGAATGGCACGAAAGGGAACATGAAGAAGTCAATGCAAATGCTGAAAATCATCCACCTACTATCGCTACTTTGAGAGATTGTGGGCTCTTGAAATACTTCCGTATCCCGGGCAGGAGGGCCCAAGTTAGACTATTAGAGTACCTGGTGCATATGTGGGACCCTGATCAGCAGGTATTTCATGTGGGGGCCCACACACTATTCTTAGACATTGAGGACATTTACTTTTTGATTGGATTTTCCTGGCACGGGTACTATGTGAGCCTGACCAGTAGCAGAGGTGGTGGGCTACAGATGAGTGAGTATTTTCGTATACACTACGTTCCCGAGGCTGAGAGAAAGAAAGGAAAAGTAGCCATTTGGGGGGTACATGATTTAACCCTCTGTACTATCCTATTCACCATAACTCGGATGGCTGGGAGTTATGCTCCTCACATGGCGTTACAGAGTTCAAGTATGCTATTGAGTGTACCAAGCCTTGGGTGTTCAAATGGGCAGATGCTGTGCTTCGTAGTATAAAAAAGCAATTGACTAAATGCAGACACAGTAACCTGAAGAAATTTGGGTATGGATCTTTGTTGGTGTCCTTCTTCCTTGAGAGGGTTCTCGTACTAAGAGTGCAGGTTGAGTGGAATATACCGGGTCCCAGGGATCCAAGGATGCTGAGATGGTGTCGGCTCATGGCCTGACACGTAGCAGGACCGATCATCAAGTACGATGATACTTTCTTTGACTGGCTTCAAACCCAGATGTTGATGGTTGACGACTACGCTTATGCCGGGTTGGATTTCTGAGGAGATCCAGACTTAGCACTACTAGAGGATACTCAGTGGGGTGACCTTGGTAAGAAGTACACACATTTTTCTCTTTTTAAATGTTTTGTGAATTTTTATCATATTCAAATGTTTTTGTTTTATATGTTAATCCAAAGACTAAAACAAAATCGTTGGTTGATAACACAGATGTTGGACCATACCGACCTCCTGGTACTTCTCTCATTCAACGGAGAGGAGAGGTAGCAAAATCAGGTGGTGGAACAAAATCTAGAGGGCCTGACCGTAGATATTCCAGACATGCCTCTGGAAGAGGTTCCACGACGCGACCAACGTCATACTGTAGGAGTATCAACATCTATGAGTCGACTGCTTCATAGGGTTGCTAGGGTAGTCGTGTGTTATCGTGAACGTCATCCATGATGTCACTTTGTAGAAGCTATGAGCTTCAATTTTTGACATTTTGGTCTTCAGACAAACTTTTTGTAAAAAACTCTTTTGATCGTTATATATATAGACAGCTTCTACCGGTTTATCACGTGTTGTGTGAACATTGATGTGATTGATTTATAAATGATTCAAATGTCTGTCTAATACATAGTTATCCAATGCATCTGTTAATGTATTTAGACATCTAGGAATATGTTGATATTCAATGTAATCAAAATAACGCTCCAAGAGGTGAATTCGCAAATACACCCGTAACAAAGTAGGACTTTGGATAGTATAGACATTACTTAACTGTAGTACTATAAGCTGCAAATCGAGATGCGCAACCAAATGATGAATTCTGAGCGAGATAGAATCAACCAATAATTCAATGATGGCGCTATACTCTGCAATGTTGTTGGTCGCACGGCTGAGACACACACCTCGTAAAGAGACAAGTTCGTTTGTAGGGGCATAAATTGCCCATGCAGCGGAAGCAAGGTTCTGAGTACTACGGCTAGCGCCATCAACGAAGCCAATATAGGGTAGAGAAGACTCTGACATCTGGAAATCAAACACAATGTCACATAAGGGCAGAGACCAGATAATGACAAAAGAAAAATATAGTAACACACAAAAAGTATGATACATTAAAAATACAAGTACTTGTGCACAGATGATTTTATGCATAGTACTTTTTCAAGTACAACCCATTCCTGGGTTCACTCAAAGGGATACCATCGTAATCTACCAACTCATACGCTCCTTTTTCCAAAACTCGTCGAACAATATAAGGACCTCACCACATGGGTTCGAATTTCCCAACTCCTAACATATATTGATCTTGTTCATAGAGAAGAACAAGATCACCTATGCAAAAAATGCGAGGCTTGACATGCTTGTCGTATTGGGCCTTGACACACTTTTTCTGAGCTTCTATGACTAGGGTGGCATCACTTCCAGTTTCGTCTAATCGCATAAGATACAAAAGACGTTCTTCTTCAGCAGAAGTGTTGGGTAGGAGTTCAACAGCTAGTTTCAAAGAAGGTATCTCACATTCGATAGGGAGAATGGCATCCACACCATAGACTAACTAAAAAGGTGTAAACCTAGTAGCGGACTTGACGGATGTCCGGTACGCCCACAATGTCGAAAACAACATTGTGTGCCAACTTGTTTTATGAATCCCTATCATCCGTCGGAGCATAGTTATGAGAACTTTGTTGATTTCTTTGACATGGCCGTTGGCTTGTGGATAATAGGGTGTTGAGTTATCATGGCAAAGACCCAACTTCTCAGTAATTTCAGACATCATAAAATTCCTAAAGTGGCTACCGTGATCCATGACGATAGTTTGGGGAACACCAAAATGAGCTATGACGTGGTTAAAAAGAAATAAGGCTGCGGTCTTTCCAGTGTTTTCAAATGTCGGCATCGCCTCGACCCATTTCGTGAAGTAATCAATGGCTACAATAATGTAACCATGCCCCTCGGCCGAGTGAGGGTGACATGTCATGAAATCGATGCCCCATTTCACAAAGGGACCAACTGAGACCACAGGGTGAAGAGGAGCAGGATGTGATCGAATTTTCTGATTATAGGTCTGGCAGGCATGGCATTTCTGAACGACGGTGATGCAGTCATTAAACAAAGAAGGCCAAAAATACCCTGCTCGTAAGATCTTCTGGGCAGTAGCATACCCAGACATATGAGCACCACATGCTCCAGAATGGCAGTCATTCAGAGCTTTCTCGGCTTTGTCAAAAGTTAGACAACGTCGAAAAATAGAGTCAATCCCCCGACAATAAAGAGTATCCCCGAGGATAATGTATTGATGAGCTTGATATCATATGTGATGTCGGTTAGTACTAGACAAAGTTGGTCGGAAAGTCTGGGTTTGGAGATATATAATGATATCACCATACCAAAGATCATCAGTGCTAATAAGGAAAAGAGATTCATCGGGTAATGAATCAACTGCTACATTCTCCGTTGCAGAATGGGGAAATTCACATATCAACTCAGTGAAAAATAAGGACTTCTTGGACTTGGCGCAGTCGAATTCCAAGTCAAACTCCTGGAGTATCACAATCCATTTGGAGTATTTTCCCCCGAGCAATTGACGTGTCAGGATGTGTTTCATAGGGTTGCAATGAGAAATCACCGTAGTCTTGCATGAGAGGATATAGTGCCGAAAGGGTTGGACGGCTTGGACGGCAGCCAAGGCCAGTTTCTCGACATGTTGATACTTGATTTCAGTTGGCGTGAGACTTCGACTCAAGTAGTAAATAACATGTTTGTCGTGGGCATCATCCTCTTGGACGAGAACCATGCCAATAGTGTACTCCGAGGTAGCAAGGTAAAGGAAATATTTGCGACTGTAATCTGGGGGAAAGATAAGCGGAGCTCGCATTAGAGATAACTTCAAAGATTCAAAAGTGTTGTTAGCAATGGTATCCCAAACGAACTCTGAATCCTTCTTTAATAGCCTCGTAAATCCACGAGTTATCTTTGCATAATTTGGGATAAAACGACGAAGAAAGTTTGCTTTCCCCTGCAAACTTTGCAACTGGTGAAGTGTAGAAGGAGGAGGGAGATTAAGGATCGCCTCAACCTTAATAGGATCCACCTGGATCTCTTGACGTGAAACAATAAAACCTAGAAGAATGCCATATTCTACGCAAAAAACACACTTATGAGGATTTAAACGTATATGATAGAACCGACAGCGAACGAAAATGGCTCGGAGGTGGGTAGGGTGATCGACTCTACACATAGAATGACCAGGTAAATCGTACAAATAGGGTTGAACGATGTGCTTGATATCATGAAAAGCATAAGACATAGCACGTTGAAATGTTGTGCCATCATTCTTGAGACCGAAAGGAAGTTTTCGATAGGCAAAACTACCCCAAGGACAAATAAAAGCAGTCTTATGTTGATCCTCGGAGCAATGTTAATTTGATTATAGTCGGAGAAACCATCCATGAGAGAGAAGATTTCACTTCCGGCGTAGTCATCGACAATCTGATCAACAAAAGGGGTAGGAAAGTTGTCTTTGGGACAAGCTTTGTTAATATCCCTATAATCAACACATACATGAATGTTGCCTCCTTTTTTGTCAATTAGGACAGAATTGGAAACCCAGTCTGTAAGAGCCACCGGATAAATAAAGTCAACTTTCATAATTTTCTCGACTTCGAGCTTTATAGTAGCTGCTTTACGTGGGTGAACTAGATGAAGGCATTGCCAGATAGGTTTAGCTCCGGGGTATGTCTTTAGCTCATGTACAAAAATTGCAGGGTCAATACCTGTCATCTCTTCGTAACTCCAGGCGAAGATTTCACGAAATTCTTTAAAAAGGGAAGTGTAGGTGACGATTTCGTCCGAAGAACATGAAGCTCCAATGTGGACATTTTCGACAATACCAGGTTTAATGGATATGTCAATGGGAATCGTGGGTGAGATATTGCTTAAATTCCCTTCAGCGAACACATCGTGTGTAGTTGCGGGAACCGTCGAGATGACAACAATGGTTGATGGAGTCGAAATCCGTTGGTAGTTCTCAAGAGTGTGTTGCTCCAGAAAGAGGATAGAACGATGATGCCCATCGTCCCAAGGGGTTTCCTCCATGACGGACATGATCATCTCGTCAATGGGAAAAATAAGACGAAAAGTATCGGGAGACAACTCATCAAGAGAGGGGGTAGAAGGTGTTGCCGATTGAATGGCCTGGTAGGCGGATTCGACCGGACTTAACAGCATTGCATCTCCGAAACGAAGATGATCTCCAGGGTCAGGGACTATCCAAGGGTCGTGAGACGCAGGAAGTTCGTGAGGCACGGTGGAGATCATGTTGATATAAGAAACAACCGAGAGTGGAACATCAGTTGGTGGAATGGGGAAAGTATCCATTAACGAGGAGTCCTTTAGAAGGCCAACATCGATGTTCTCATAACCCGGTGGGGTTTTAGGAATAAATGGTACGTTTCCAGTACGGGTATCAGAATTGAAGAAGGCTAGTTGGTCGACGGTAACAACCTTTCCTTGATGAGGGAAACATATTACGCGTAAAAGTGTCGACACAACGACGTGCATGGAATCGATCCAGCTGCGGCCAAGCAGAAGATTATAATCAAGGGGAGCGTCAAAGACTTCCACTTCGACTTGGATCGCTTTAGCTTCTAATGAGATGGGAAATGAAGGAAGGACACCGTAGGGCTTAAAACCAAAGCCATTGAAGGCTTTAAGAGTGTTTTGGGATTCATTCAAAGGAGGAGAGCCAATGGCTTTCCAACAAGTGAGAGACATAACACACGTCGAGGCACCCTCATCAATAACGGTTCGACAAATGTTTTTGTCGGAAACAACCACTTGTATCTGGAATGAAATTTGAGGGGGTAACCTTGGAATGTGATCTTCCAAGTCAAAGACTATCAAATTTGTATCCGTTGGATCGATTCCACCGATAGATTTCAACAAGGCCTTTCGTTGTGTGGGACAAGACTGAAGGACTTCAAGGGCTGACATCGCAGAAGGTGCTTGAGCCAGATCTTCAACAATGCTATAGTTCTGGGCAGCATGAGCATGAGGATTGAAAGCAGATTTCCGAACGACTCCTTTTGGGGGGGGTCGCAAAACTGTGTCGAGGCTCGGTCATTCGAGATGAAGAGGACCATGAGTAGGTGGAGTTGCTGGAGAGGGTTGTACCAAAGAAGGGGGTAAATCGTCAACCTTCTCCTTAGATGGAGAATAATCTTTGGCTCGAGTAGTGAGTGAAACGTTGTTCTACTTAGAATCACCAGTACACATCAAAACATATGATGCGGTAGAAGAAGAGGGTTGGTCGTGAATGACCAACTGAGCCTGTTGTTGAGACGGGAAGGGTTGGGACAAGACAACCAGTGTAGATGGTTTTGGAGCTCCCTGAAGGAATTTAGTGACCTCGACACGTTGTGGACAATCCTTCGTGTAGTGATCATCACCACAGATAAGGCAAGGGTATCGTGGTTTGCACTTATCCTGATCATCAACATGGGTAGTTTTGGGTTGCTCTACTTGAGAATTATTTTTTCCCTCCTTATTCTTGCCTCTCCCCTTTTTAGATTTATTTTTACCAATAGGGGTAGATTGAACGACATTTACCTCTGAAGTCTTGTCGGTGGGAGTGGCAGGAGATGGAGCATTTTTAACATTAGAAGAAGAAGATTTAGGGTTGACGCTTGACACAAAATGTGGTTGGGCTTGGGAAGAACCAATCACACCGTCAGCTACATGTGAAGCAGCTGGAGGAGTTGAAGTGCTGGAAGTATTAGGACGAGGTAAATCAAGTAGTAAATCGTAAAGGGTTCCCATTTGTGAATAAACGAGATCAAGATATTGAGCACGACTTATAGCCTGCTCTTTCGTGACTATGCCACCCATGGAAATCTCCTTACCGATTTCGTTCACAAATGATTTTGTAAACCATTCAGCCAGCAACTGATCGGGGAGCTCAAGTTTAATGAGACGTCGTCTCCTTCGCCACTCATGGATGTGATCAGATATATGAGTGCCTTTGCTTTGTTTGAAGGAAGTCAAAATCTCGGTTCCCATATCATAACAGATCGGTAACTGGTAATGCGTAAGGAAAGCCATAGCTAGGGAGTTGAAGTCAGAGAAGAAACCTCGTGGAAATTCAATATACCACTTCACAGCAGAACCGGTAAGGGTTCGTTGAAAAAGACATAAATGAATAGAGTCATCCATCAACGAGTTGGATGAACACCATAGGTGAAAAGTCATAACATGATTGTTTGGGTCCTCTCCCACTTTGTCGTCGAATTTAGGAATGTCCGATGGAAGCTTGGTTGGAATAACTGGCCATTGGGGAGAGTGACAAATAGGATCATTTAAAATCCTTGACAAATCTGGAAAATCCAAAGTAGCAAGAAAGGGTAACTATCGATTCACTTGCAGGTACTGGTGGCTTTGGGGAGGAAGCCCTGTCGGCAAACCAGTAGGACCATAAGCAGTCTGCATATAATGTGAAGACCCAGGCATATTCGGTGGTGGTTGGAGAGGATAGTAGCTCGAAGGATTAAACCCTGGAACAGGGGCTTGAGTTTGAGCATTTGCCCCCCAAATGGGATTGAACGAACCTGGATATGGTTGACCCATGCCAGGGGGTGTAACGGACGCAGTTGGAAACTGCTGACCCCCAATCGATTGAGGAGGATTTTGTATCAACTGATTCCAATACTGGGCCAAGGACGTAGGTATGTTTTTCCCATAAGGTGAGGTCGGTCCTCCCATTGAATGTGGTGTGCCAATTGGGGGTTTTGTTCCAATTGGAATTTTCCAACTGATAGGGGGTTGAGTTATACTACCTTGATGGAATTGCCCACCAACCGGAAATTGATAGCTTGGAGTAAATGACGGAATAGTGCCACTAGGATTAGGATTGCCAGTAGAAGACGAACAAGGTCCTCCAAAAGGAAATTGAGGGAGTGTTGGAACAAAACTAGGAAGAAAGTGCCCAGAAGAAGAAGGACCACTAGGAGATCCAGATGGAGTTTGTGTAGGAGTAGGAATGGAAGCATTCAACGGATGGTATACAGGTGGTAGCATCGGATTGACATTGGGCATTCGCGGTGTATTGATAGGAGAAATACTAACCACAGTAAACCCGGTTGGAACACTCGAAGTAGCTGCAAGATGGGCCATTTCGGCAGGGACGGTAAAGTGATAAGTGGTAGTCACTGGTACTGACTCGGTATCAAATATTTCGGAAATCATAGGGGGGTTGATATTAGAAATCACAGGTGAACCTGGACCAAAAAGGTCCCACCGAAAAATGCTCGTAGACCAAAAAGGATCTTGTTCCCCAGGTCCAGATGGAGATCCAGAATACACAACAATTAAGTCTCCGGAAGAGTTTCCTCGCATAAAACGTCTCTCAGAATCAGGGTGAAGTCGAAAGTCCTCTCGAGTGTTTGTAATTCAAAAATGTTCTAGAGAGTCAGTGCATTCCACTTGTGGTGTGGTGACGACTGTGACTTCACCTTGGCGAGGAGAGCCCTTAGGTGTGCTTGTAGGCAAGGGTTGAGAACCTTCCAGATGCTTTGGAGATAAACCCTGCATTCTACATGAAAGTCGCGGAGGAGAAATTTTAAACGAGTAACAAAATTCACGAAGAAAATCCTATGGTCAGCTTCGAAAAACAAACAACACGCGCTAGTAAACAAAATCTAGAAAGCAACACCAAGCAAACAATACCTTCTAATTTCGAAGCCACTAGTTGGTGATGAAATCCAATGTCGCAACAATAAGATGAGAAGGGGTGGGGCTAGGGTGGAAAAGTTATGCTGACGACCTGCTTAACGGACTTACACCCTGGTGCAAGCTCCCACACATAATCGTGGGTATACCCTCCAAAGAGCCCGAGTGAGTTTGGTCAACCTCAATTCCAGGTACCGTAAAGACTTTCGCCTCCACAATCACCTTGGGTAAGAACCTAGAGAGATAGGCCACTAAGGTCACCACCAACAACAATAAAGCCCGGGGGAATAGTCGACAATCCGATCCACATGCAAGGGTAGGGTGTCTAGCCCAAAATCAACTCAAAAGGCTTCCACTCATCATTGTGGGTATACCTTCGAGTGATCCCTGTAATATGTGCAATCTCTACACTGATACCAACAAAGCAGGGTGAGTAACTCTGCCAATATCAATGTGACTTAGTGCTTAACCCTTGTGTGAGAAGGGCTTCCCAGGACAAGATGTTGCAAATGGATTTTAACACTCCCTAACACAAGATGCTATTGTGTGTTTTGATCTTTTGGAGAGTGTATCTCTCTTCCTACTCCAAAGCACTAGCCTAGCTAAATGTTGGTGTAAAGAGCCCTAGAAAAGAGTTACTAGATAAATTTTATGATTACGCAGTGTTATTAAGAGCTGTTGTTTACTCAAAGGTAACGGAAATGAAACTGATGTTGTATGACTCTGACCCAACAATGCATGGATGAGAATGAAATATATCGCTTTTCGTTCAATGAATCCTATGTATGGGAGGGAAAGAGAAAGTTTTCCAAATCAATATTGACTACAATGCAAAATTTCCTTTAAAATGTAAATGCAACAAATCACATGAAAGAACAAAACTCTATGCTTCTTTTTCAACACTTCAACAATTTTGATTTTCAACGTTTTCAAAAACAAAAAACGATTTTTTGAAAGAAAAACTTTGTTCACTTTTCAAAAAGGACCCTCACTATACCAATGAGAGTACAAAAAATCAAAAAACCAATGAACAAGCAAATAACCTAATCCACTCTTTCAACGAAAACAAAAATAAAGAGCAAACCAATGTAGTCTTTTCAAATGCAAAAGAAAATGATTTTTCAAATGATAAGCAAATGATAAAAACAAGAAAACTTAACTTTCAACCAATCACTGGATCTTAACTAATCAAACACACTCAGTACCTGAAGTCAGAGAGAATGGTTTTGCCAAGAATAGTCAAGAAACGAAAGTCAGGACACAAATGACAAGAAAAGCCTTGAAATCCTAAGACTGTTCATGCATGCAAACGAAAACAAGAAAACCATCAATCAATGGTCCAAAAGACTCTTATAAGGAAATCAAACTGATCTGGGCAGTTAAAAATACCAAAACTCAAATCCAAAGTTTTGAAAAAAATGAGTTCGTAGGCAGGCACTATTACACAGTGCGAGAATTACTGATTCTCGCAGGTGACCCTTGAGTAGGGTGCGAGAACCTCGCACTGAAACCTAAAGGCAGAGTGCGAACTCTACCTATTCTCGTAGGCTGCAATGAAGTATAGTGTGAGAATGTCTGAACATAATCAAAATTTTGGAAAATGAAGAAAAAATTGAAAATACCTCTGGACCCGGAGGGTCTATCAGGATATCCTGAAGACTCAGAGATTGACAGGAAGGGAGAAAAGTGAAACCAGAGCAAATGGCCACATAAAAATACCAAAAGCCACAAACAAAATGGGATTGATCCCTAGTGGATTCGCCAATTTTGTTATAGGATAAATCCGTAGGAGCGGACACTAACCGATCTCCCTAGATCCACCTGGATCTATAACAAAGCAAGACAGAACATGACTCTTTCCCTAGATTCTAACCATTGAATTAAATAGGAAGCAAGAACAAGTACCATACCTTATTATCGCTTCCTACGGTATTTGTTGCTCTCGCTTCGCTCCAGTGCTCTCGTGCAGCCAAGACCAAGACAACACAAACCAACCAAAGTGAAGATAGCACAATCTATTCAATAGTCAATCTATGTATATGATCAAGGAATTATACAATAAAGTGGAAATAGCTTTATGGGAAAGGGACATATTACTGTATCATATTAATGGAAAGTAAAGATTACAACCTGGCCTTGATGTCGCAAACTTCCTTTCGATGGCCCTTGGCTCTGGCACACACACTTACTCACTTGTATGAAGAAGATCAACTCCTTTGGATAAAATTGCTGAAGTCTCCAAGCTGTTGTTCAAGCTCAATCCTTCACACAATTCTTTTCACCAATTCTCCAATGAATCTTGCTTAACCTTTTCCATGAGAATTCACTCAATATATAGGAGAGAATGAATTGGTTACTTGGATAAGAATGATCCCAAAATATCAGGGAATCCAGTACTAGGATAACCATTCGAATGCCAACCCATTCTTCTAGAAGATTCCCTTCTAGAAGCTTCGAGAATTCATCTTTTTCCTTGCTTTAGGAAGAGTTCGCACCCTAGCAGTTCAACACAGTGCGAGAGGTTCTCACCCTAGCTTAAGGCAGCCTGCGAGAATGGGTCATTCTCGCAGCCAAATATACTAGCATCCTGCGAACTTGCTTCAAAAATGAGTTTTCTTGGAAGAGATGAAAGTAACTTTTCTCAGGTAAAAGTTCTTATGAAGAGCCTGAGTACACCATCATCAATACATCATCATGACGACCAAAATCATGGGTAACAGTCAAGGGACTAATAGATCTATTGGTTGGTTTTTCTTGGTTTGGGATTTCCAGGATAAATCACATTTCATGATTTATATGTTGTTTCTATGATTTGAAATATTATCTTTTCTCTCGCATTTTTTAAAACTATCAGAAAGACCCATTCCAAAAACCCAACGACTAGATACACACACTAAAATTGGCAATGGCCTCGACTCATTGATAAACCTAATACAAGATTTTAGAAACACCAGAGAGCCCTCACTCCTTTCATTGTCTACACTGTTGGATACCATTGTATATTCCATTGCTAACACTTGC
>ML791725.1:738717-756941 GCA_009831015.1 Picea engelmannii | reverse complement strand
CAAGAGAAGCCTCATGCTTCAGCTCGAGGAGAAAATCCAAGTAATGGATCAGGGAGTGCAAAGGTTTTTCCACAAGATAGACACTCTGCAGAGGAAAGGCTTGCCTGGTATGAAAGTCATCAACGATAAATTAATGATGCTCCTAGACTACAAGAAAAGGCTGACAGAAATATCTAAAGACAGTTCTAAGTTCGCAGGAATACAGGCAAACATAACAGGCAGAGCTTTCATGGAGGCATTGCAGTTGGACATTGAGATCCATCATGAAATCAAGCACATTTTCGTCATCAAGCCTACATTCGCTAAGTAGACAGACATGGACGAAGTGTTCCGAAGGTTGCTCAAAGTGACAGTGCCAAATCATATCCGTTGGGAAGAGCTGTGCGATCTACTAGATTAGTAGGTGAGCTATCTTTTCCAGTCAGCGGTCCTGTCAACAGAGGTTGCGGAGGCACCTCACAAACGGCCTACCCCTAAATTCAGCCAACAGTTGTGATGAATCACCAAACGGTTTTTGATTAGTTGAGTTAGTTATGCTAATAATAGTATGAACACGTCTTGATCAGTTATGACAGGATCGTATGTATTTTGACTTATAAATACTTCTTTTTTCAATGTATTGAGGGTTGTTGTTGATTTGCACACCCGGTTGTTATCGAGCTGTAACATTTTTGACGTGATCCTTTATTAATAAAGAAGAAGCTTTTCACAGGATTCCTGCGCATGTTTCACTGGTGATGTGATTTTCTTAGTTATATGTTTTCTTGCTTTGTGATCATCTTGTCTTTCTATAACCAATCTATACGAATAGCGTTATGTTGCTGGATTTATCACTGATACCCTGTCTCTGATTCTATAGATTTTAATGTTCATCTTCTAAATATCTTCAGTTAAGAGATTCTTAAGTGCTTGTTAATTGGAGTTATTTTCCCAATCTTACTTCCATCCATCACTTAAATTATTAAAGATCCAGTAAGCTTGTTATCTCGCCTTGTGAAAGTATCCTTCAGCTTTTTTGGTTGCATCTCGGATTTTATTAAGTACAGACCCCATAGCCCAATGGATGTGTAATTTGTTTCAACCAACTTTAAAAACCTTTTTACAACAAAACAAACCAATGATTTCTTTAACTAGCCTAAAACCTAAAAGTAAACAAAGCTAAATCATACAGAGAGATCCCTCTCTGGAGCTGGAAGGGCTAGAATCTAGCTCTAAAAGTGGTTGGTTAAGGTTACCTTTGCAGATTTCCTCTTTCTTAACCTCTAGGAAGTTTACAGAGTGATAACAGTAGGAGCACCCAAGCAAAGCTGAGATCGTGGATCTCACCTATTTTGAGGCTTATGTGGACCTAGTAAGGGGTCCTCTGGGTTTTGTAACGGGTTTATGGGATGTGGGCCCATGGGTTTTCCCCATGTTTAGGCCTTATTGTAAGATTTTGTAAAGTATAAGTAAAGAGGAATGTATTGTAGAAGCAATAGTTCTGTGTGCAAAGGAACGTATATGGTCAAGACTTTGTGCTTGACTGTGATTTTGTAGATTGTACTTAGTGCTTGTGATGCTTAGTGTGGGGCAGGTGCTAAGTGTCATGATAAGAGATTTTGGCTCTGTGCATTTGACCTAATTTTGGAAGGTAAAGAAGGAGGATCTAGTGCTTAGTGCGAAGATCTCCTGTCTGGTGTGAAGTTCGACTATGTGGCTTAGTGCACAAGAGTGACTGGATGTAAGATTTTGGAAAATAATAAAGAGGCGAAGCGGTTTGTGGACGTAGCCCCACCCTGGGGTGAACCACGCATATCTGGTGTCTCATGATATGCTTGGTGCAGTGTCATTTATGTTATGCATTTTCTTAGTGCTTTGATTATGATGTGTAATGAATATATTCTTTGTTTCTTAAGTACTTTACTTATGTTAAAGGGTAAATGAATGCTAGAATTAACTCACAATGCTAAGTGCTTAGGGTTCATAATCACTTGTTGTTACTGCGCTTATCTATCTTTGATTATGCTCTGAAGTGTTTATGAGGTTAATAAACTAATTCATGTTCACTTCCTAAGCATTAAATATCTTCTGTGAAGTGCTCTTATCATAGAATCGTGTCCCAACCTGGTTATAGACACCTACGTCCTATAACCCCCCTGCTTCTACCTTGGGTGAGACTTCTCCTGCTTCGCAGGTGTTGCCGAAAGGGCCAATAGTCATGGTTTTGTTGGTGCATTGTTAAGTGTTGAACCCTGGGTCTGCCCCTGTGCCAACAAATGGTTCTGTTGCCCAAACCTGAAACTATGATTGTTGGGAACTGAAGTAAAGAAAAAGAAAATCTCTGTGCATAGGTTTGCTGCTGAAGTGCGCAATACTCTACTTGAATTGTGAAGCTTTGTGCCAAGAAAGTAAGTTGTTCTGAAGAAAAGAGGTAATATTCTAAAAGAGGTAAGCTTTGTGCTTTGGTAAGAGAAAGATAAGTAAAAAATTTTGTTTTGAAAGAATGAGCTTAAGTATGTTTAATAGATTTTTTCTTAGTCTAAAGGCTAGGGTGCAGTTGAAAGAAAGAGTTGATTTGAGTAAATTTAATGGAAATGAAGAAAGATATGTTATTCCTATGCATAGAAAGATTTTTTGGACTGATAAGTGGATGCAGGAACCTAGAAATATTTTTGCAAATTGCAGGTCCAACATTATGGTCCTAGGGGAAGTGCATAGTACAGAAAAGAATGGGGAACATTTAAGAGAAAAAGAGGATTGACTTTGTGTTATAATTTCATAAGGCCGAGACATCTTGCTAAGGAATGCCCTGAGGTAGGCCCTATTTGTCTTTGTTGTAAGGTTGTTGGTCATGAGGTTGAGGATTGTCCAAGGATTATTGCTAAAGTTGAAGGGATGGACATAAGACAAGAAAATAATGAAAAGAGTCAAGAGATTATGGGTATGTTAGAAAGTCATAAAGAGAAAAGGTCATAGGAAGTCCAGACTATGTTATTATAGTTGGAAGAAACAATGGATGTTCATAAATATGTCAGATTACCAGAAAGTCTGAAAGAAAAACAATGCATAAGTGAAAGAATAAAAGACTTTGACATAGACTATATAGTCTTGGATGAAGAAACACAAGTGAATATTATGATAGAAGAAACTTGAGAAGTTTTGGGAAACCTACCGTGGTACCTTCTTTAGGAAGGATAGGCTTGTTTAAGGGCAAGATGATAACTTTATGTGGAAGAGTAACTATTGTACCTATTATTGTTCATGGAACATCGACTAAAGAAGAATTTGAATTCATTAGGTTTGTTGAGGATAGCACCCCTTTCCCACTTTTGTTAGGTAAGACTTGGATTGAGAAGGATCAGATCAGAAGGAAAGCAGAGGAAGAAGCTACAAAAAAGAAAAATCAAGAATTAAGGGATCTCATAGCTAGGAAAATAGACCAACTAAGAGAAGAACGAGAGGATAAGTCGAAGCAACAGAGAAAAGTAACAACGCCGGAGGGACAGAAAGGAAAAGAATTAGCTATAAAGGTTGAAAGAATACAAGAAGGCTTGAAGGACCTATCTATCCAAGAGAGAAGTGTGGTCACTCAGAAAGTGTTAAGTAAAGGGATATTAACTTCAGAACCTTTGAGGGTACCTCAATAGTGTGAAGCCACTACGCTGGGGGAAGATAAGAATAAAAATGGAAAAGAGGATTCTAGAAACAGTTAAAGAGACTCAGATAACAGGAAAGAAGGCAAGAAAGATTAATAAAAAGAAGGCTAAGTTGGAAAAGCTCCAAGAAGTTAAGGAAACCAAATGGAAGACTTCGCAGACCGGAACCTCGTAGGAGGCAGGTTCGCAAGGTTTGAACCTCACTGGAACAACAGGTCTGCGCAGATTTGGACTTCGCCCTGGAAAATTTATATAACCATTGGAGGTGTCCCGACCATTAGAATGACGCTCCATAATGGTTAGGAAACACATTTATAGGTTTATAGACTGGGTTTATAGACGATGTTTTACATACATCAAGCCATGCGTGAGAGCATACTCCCAAGAGTTACATCACCAAAGCAAGCAAAGGAAGCATGAGACATATTACAAACTTATTATCAAGGTATGGACAAAGTCAAGACTTCAAAATTAAAAATTCTTAGAAGAGATTTTGAAACTCCGTCAATAAAAGACACAAATTCAGTAGATTTCTTTTACACCCATGTTATTGGTCTCATAAATGAGATTAAGTCTCATAGAGAAAACATATAGGATATAAAGGTTGTTAAGAAGTTATTTAGGAGTTTTTCTCCTAATTTTGATACTCTTGTTGTGACTTTAGAAGAGAACAAAGACCTGAGTCAATTTAGTCTATATGAGTTGCAAGCCTCTCTCATTAATCATGAACACAGATTGAATAGGTCAAATATGTCATTAGAAAATGAATTTTCCGTGCAATCATCTATAATCTGTGGAAGAGGAAGGGGGAGAGATAACTCTAGAGGCATAGGAAGGAGTTCTGCTAGAAGTGGGCGCAGTAGAAGTCCTGCAAAAACAGGTGGAAGAGTTCAAAACCCAAATAATAGTAAGTCAAGTAATCATAGGTTTGATAAATCAAATATTCAATGCCATTACTATAAAATGTATGGAAATTATGCATATGAGTGCAGGAAGAAACAATATAATCAGAACAAGCAAGGTCAATATCATTCAAACAACACAAATTCTCCCTCAATAATTATGTTTATGGAGCACGTTGAAACAATGCCTATAGGCTCACCAGTTGAATGCATTGTTTCTCTAGAAAGTCCATATGACATATGGTATTTAGATTTAGGTTGTACTAATAACATGACGAGAAACTTAGAATTGTTTTCTAGTTGGGATAAGTCAGTCCAAACTAAAATTACACTTGGAACATATATCCAAGTCACTATCTTAGGAAAAAATAGTATTAACATTTTAACTAAACAAGGAGGGCAAAAAGTTATTCGTGATGTATATTATGTTTCTCGCTTAAAACATAATTTGATGAGTACAGGACAGTTGTTACAGAAAGGATACAAAATCTACATGG
The DNA here is from genome assembly GCA_009831015.1 of Picea engelmannii. Taxonomy (NCBI): domain Eukaryota; kingdom Viridiplantae; phylum Streptophyta; class Pinopsida; order Pinales; family Pinaceae; genus Picea; species Picea engelmannii. Next base: position 751,907 of record ML791725.1, on the reverse strand, counting down.
AAGATAATCACTATGTGAATTTGGATAGATGTCCAAGCAATCAACTTATTGCAAGAATTCAAATGAAAAGAAAAAAAACATTTCCATTAACATTGAATCCAACTATGAAGAGAAAAACATTACAAGTTGTCGGTAAAGAAAAATATGTAAAGTCTAACACTGCATTCAAATCAGAAAGCAAAGAAGAAAGTACATGTAGTTCCAAAGAAGGAAAAGTTAGTGCGCACATTTTTAATTAAAAAGAAGAAAATGGTGCAGAGTTACAGGAAACATTCCAATCTAAAGTGCACGATGATTCATGGCTTTGGCATTTCATATTTGGACATTTGAACTTTGGAGGATTGAAGCTGCTACATACAAAGGATATGGTGAAAGGTTTTCCATTAATTGAAAAACCAGAAAGAATATGTGAAGGCTGCATCTTTGGAAAGCAGCATAGAGAGTCATTTCTAATTGGAAAGTCATATAGAGCAAAAGATGCACCAGAAATTTTAAATTCAGGCATCTGTGGACCAATGCAAACACCATCTATAGGAGACAGTAGATATTTTCTAACATTTATTGATTATTTCTTAAGAAAGACATGGATTTATTTTCTAAAGCATAAATTTGATGGATTGGGTTGTTTTCAAGAGTTCAATCACTTGTGGAGAAGCAAAGTGGTTATTATATCAAGGTTCAAAGAAATGACAGAGGAGGTGAATATGTTTCAAGAGAATTTCATAACTTTTTTAAAGTTTATGGCATTTACAAGAAATTCACTGCGCGATATATACCATAGCGGAATGGTGTCGCAGAGAGAAAGAATCGAACCATCATGGAAATGACGCGCAGTATGTTGGCAACCAAACATTTGTCAAATGAGTATTGGGATGAGGCAGTAGCAACTGCAGTATACATCATGAATATATGTTGACAAAGAGTGTGAGAAACAAATTTCCTCAAGAATACTGGACAAGAATGAAGCATAATGTGGCACACTTCAAAGTTTTTGGTTGTGTCGCATACACACAAGCTATATGATCCTATTACAAGAAAAGTCATAATCAGCTGCAATGTTCAATTTGTGGAGAATGAAACATGGGATAGAAGCATAGAAAGGACAGTAAAAATTATTGATTCTATCGTGCATGATGACACAGAGGATGAAGTGGTTCAAACACCATTTATAATTCAATGCGTAGTTCCTTCCACACCTAGAGATGCGACACAAATCCTAGCTCAAACTACTCCAGTGAGATCTGTGGGTGCACAGTCCACACCTAGAGCACAACAAACTCCAGCAAGAATTCCAAGTAGTTCTACATTTCTAGATCCAACATTAGCAAGTTTGTTACCAAGGAAGACAAGAATTTTGCGCGACATCTATAATGTTGACACAACAAATTCATTTTCAGTGTTTTCTCTGTTTTCACAAATAGATGATTCATTAACATTTGAAGAAGTTGTCAAGGATGATGTATGGGCACAAGCCATGGATGAAGAAATTAGATGCATAGAAAACAATAAAACATGGAAGTTGGTAGATGTACCTAAAGACAAGGATGTGATAAGTGTCAAGTCGATTTATAAGACCAAGTAAGATGCAGAAGGAAATGTGCAGAAGCACAATGAAAGATTAGTTACAAGAGGTTTTACACATCAACCTAGAATTGATTTCAATGAAACATTTGCGCCATTTTCACGCATGAACATAGTCAGAACTGCATTGGCCATTGCTGTGAATAACAAATGGCCTGCTTATCAAATGGATGTAAAGTCAACATCCTTGAATGTACATTTAGAAGAAGAAGTATATGTGGAAAAACCACAAGGCTATGAGGTTCCAGGACAAGAGAACAAAGTATACAGATTGAAGAAGGCACTGTATGGGTTAAAACAAGCTCCCAGAGCTTGGTACACTCACATAGATTCCTATCTTACTCAAAATGGATTTCAAAGAAGTGAATGTGAGCCAAATCTGTACATCAAAGAAAATCAACAAGGTAATATGTTTAATTGTTTGCTTATATGTAGATGATTTGATTTTTACAGGTAATTTTGGTATAGAAGAAGTTAAATTAGTCATGAAGGATGAGTTTGAAATAACTGATTTCGGGCTTATGAGATATTGTTTGGGTATTGAAGTTCACTAGTGCAAAGATGGTACATTTATTTCACAATCTAACTATGTGCATGAAATTTTGAAAATATTCAACATGATAAATTCCAAAGGAGCCCCAACACTTATCATAATAGGATTGAAGTTAAGCAAGGAAGATGAAGGATCTAAAGTGGATCCCATACTGTTTAAAAGGTTGGTAGGAATCCTTATGTATATGATAGCCACAAGACCTGATATTATTTATGGAGTGAGCCTGATTTCAAGGTTCATGGAAACTCCAAAAGAATCCCATTGGAAGACAGGAAAAATAATTCTAAGATATGTGAATGGAATAAAAGATTTTGGCATTATGTATTCTACTTCAGAAGATTTCAAACTTATTGGATACACTGACAGTGGTTGTGGAGGTAGCATAGATGACAAGAAAAGTACCTCTCGGTACACATTTTATTTTGGATCAGGTATAGTGTCATGGACATCAAGGAAGTAACCCATTGTGAATCTTTCTTGAGCAGAAGCTGAGTACGTCGCAGCTACAAGTGCAACTTGTCAAGCAGTTTGGATGAGAAGAATGTTAAATAATTTGCTGCAGGAACAACATGAACCAACTACAATGTTTTGTGAAAACAATTCCGCCATCAAGTTGTCAAATAATCGTGTGTTTCACAAGAAAACCAAGAACATTGATACAATGTATCATTTTATCAGAGAATTAGTGAATAACAAAGAAATTTGTTTATAATTTTGCAAGTCTAAAGAACAAGTCGTAGATATATTTACAAAAGCTTTGGCAAGATATGCATTTCAGAAACTGTGCAATTGTCTAGGAGTCGACACAATTGCAAATGTTTGAAAGTTCATATCAATTCAAATTTCTGATGTAAATTTTGTATTTTGTAAACTCACCTACTTATAATTAAGGGGGAGTGTTGGAAATATTAATTACAAGTCATGAGCTTAACGCTTACGCAGACTCTGTCTATCACAGAAAGAAGAGATGTTAGTCCGTCAGACACATCAAGGAGAGTATTAGCAGGAGCTTATTTAATGAGTCGATATTTATCTTTCTTGAGCTCTGTTATGCATATAAGAGTCAGTCAAAATTTAATGTCGTCTTAATTGTTTCAGTCGGTTTTACTTCTGCAGGAAGTCTCAATATTCGTCTATATATGTCTAAGTCTGTAAGTAGTTGAATAGAGAACAAAACACAAAGAAGAGTCGATAGTTAGCAATCAACAACAGCTGTGTAAGAGTTGAAGAAGTCTGAGAGCACAAGATCTGTCTCTAAAAGTTTGAAGAAGTCGTTGGAGCCAAAGCTCGATTTAGTTATTGTATTTTGTTTTAGCGCACAACGCCCAAGTTATTAACATATATCAAGTATTTGTGTGTTGAAATATTCATGAGTATTTCTGAGTTTCTGTTGTGAAAATATCTTCTCTATGAATAACACAGTATCAAGAAATTGTTCTATTAAGTGTTTTCATCACAACACGTAGTATATTGAGTAGTTTCTGAACTGCGCGATAAGTCCTGAAACATAACTCTTAATTACTCCCAAAAAATTGTTGAATCATAACTCTTAATTACTCCCACATCCGCATAGTACAATGGTAGGTAAGTGGGTATCGAGAAACTTCTTGATTAGAGAGATCGTCTCTAATTCTTCGAGGGAAGCTCTCTCGACAAATCTACACGGATATCTAGAACATTTCTCATTGTATATTAACCATTTTCTGGTTCAATGGAGGGTATCATAGTTTGAGCTGTAGCTATGTGAGTTTAGATGTATCTATTTATTGCTTTCATCTGGTATTGGTATTAGAGTTGAGGTGAGGGTTTACTCTAGTTCATATGTGCGAAGAGGAAGCCAAAGGAGCCGAGTGTGACAATTGCTGAGGATCCGCAGAGTCAGAGAGAAGGACGCAGAGCCAAAGAAAAGGCTGCAACGTAGAGCCAAAGAGAAGCCAAAGATCATAGAGAGGGTATCTATGATCGCTACCCCTGAAGCCAGAATCACTGCATCCCTAGCTGCTGCCATTTTTGTTCCCTTCACTGCAGCCGTATCAAAATAGAGACGAATTCTATTGGGAAAAGGAGAAATTGGGTCTGGAGGAGATTCAGTTTGGGTCAAATGAATGCATTTGTGTGTTCATGGCTGCTGAAAGTTGGTATTTTGAGGGCATTGTGCACCAATACTGGTCGAACGGTCAAATGCAATGTGGAGTGGATGATCTTCATTTAAGTCAACATATTCTCTTGGTGAAAACGCTGGTTATGACGAGTACTCTATTTCTGATTGGCTTAAAGTCGCCTTAGATGTTTTGTGTGCTTCGGTTGCATTGGTGGTTGTTGAATTCACTGTTCTATTTGCTGACTTGTTTGTCGAAGTTTCACGCCATGTTGATGAGTGACTTAGAATTTGGAGAAACAACATACTAGTGAGGCTAGGCTTACAATATTTTATTGAATGAGGATTGATTACATCATTATATAGGAAACAATATCTACTTAGGCGGTTACACCAGATCACAGAAAAATAGGATCTACATTAAAAGAAGCAGAGTTCAACTACGTAACTATATAGTACTCTATTATTTCCAAGTGTCCCCCTTAATGGACAATGGATTGACTTCTACACCTAACATCTCCCTAAACATCTCAAACTTAATCTTTCCAAGAGGCTTAGTGAAAATATCAATAGTATTTTCACTAGTATTACAATACATAAGAGCTATTTCATTGGATTACAATTTTTCTCTAACAAAATGAAACTAAGCATCAACATGCTTTGTCCTTGCATGAAAAATTAGATTATTCGCCAGTTTGATTGAACTTTGATTATCACATTTGATCATTGTAGGTTCCTTTTATTCTTCTCCAACATCTTGAAGAAGTCTTCTCAACCAAACAACTTCACAAGTTGTTGCACACAAGGCTTTATAGTCTGCTTCAGTAGAAGACAAAGATACAGTACACTTCTTTTTACTTCTCCATGAAACAACCCTGGATCCAATGCCAAACACATATCCAATGGTTGATCTTCGAACATCCAGATTGCCAGCCCAATCAGAATCTGAGTAACCTGTCAACTCAAAATCAGATACATCAGTGTATTTAATACCATAATCAAGTGTTCCTTTTAGATACATGAGTACCGCCTTTGCTGCATTCTAATGGATTTCTTGAGGTTTCATCATAAACTGACTTAACACACTCACAGAATATGCGATATCAAGTCTGGTTGTGGTGAGATAATTCAAACTACCCTCCATCTGTCTATACATAGTGCCATTCACCTCCTTCGAACCATCATCACAAGAAAGTTTCACATTTTGTTGCATGGGAACAATAGAATATTTACATTGGTCCATTTTAAATCTCTTAAGTACTTCTCTGACATACTTACTCTGACAAACAAAAGTTTGGCCTGCATTTCTCCAAACTTCAAGACCTAGGCAGTAATGTAACTCACCAAGATCTTTCATTTCAAAAACTTGTGACAACTGATCCTTGATTTCATCAATTAATTTCCCTGCATTTCCTGTAATTATTAAATCATCAACATATAAGGAAATCAATACTATATACCCCTGCTCATCAAATTTGGTATACAGATTTGGATCACTCTTGCTTCGCATAAAACTCTGTTGAAGAAATAAAGAGTCTATCTTCTCATACCATGACTTAGGTCCTTGTTTTAATCCATACAATGTTTTCTTTAACCTACACACTAAGTGTTCTTGCCCATGTTCCACAAACCCTTCAAGATGAGTAAGGTAAACCTCCTCCTTTAACTCACCATTCAAAAATGTATATTTAACATCTAATTGGTGTAGCTTCCAATGGTACTTTGTAGCTAAAGCAATTAACAATCTGATAGTATTCAATTTAGCTACTGGTGCAAATGTTTCAGCATAATCAATACCTTCTGTTTGTGAATACCCGTTTGCAACCAATCTAGCATTATATTTGTCTATACTACCATCTGATTTAAACTTGGGTTTGTATATCCATTTGCATCCAATGAGATTTTTATGTTTATGCAATTCAATCAATTCCCACGTATTATTTTTCATTATAGATTCATATTCTTCCTCCATTGCATTTCACCATTCATCATTTTCACTGGCTTCATTAAAACTCATGGGTTCTATGACATTTGAAATGATACTCATTAGGGCATAGTCTCTATACCTCTCAGGGATTTGTACTTGTCTGGAAGATCTTCTCAACTGATTATTTTCCTCCCCACTTTGTGAAGATCTGTCTTCACCACTAGGTGAACTCTGACTACTTGAAGTGTCCATATCACTATCACTGAGTCCTTCTTCTTCTTCTTGTTGTTTTTGTCGCTGTGGTTGTGGCTGCTGCTGTGGTGGCTAGTGTGTTGGTTTTTGTTGTTGCTACTCTTCATTAACTCCTTCATCAAGAATTCTATGCCATTCCTCATGACTGTTGTTGTCATGATTTCCTGCTTCCTGCTCATGGAAAAGTACATCTCTACTCGCAAATACATTGTGAGTAGAAGGATCAAATAGTTTGTATGCTTTGAATTCAGAACAATACCTTATGAAAATACATTTAATGGCTTCAACATCCAATTTCTTCCTATTCTCCTTTGGAATATGTGCAAAAGCCTTACACCCAAATACTTTCAAATTATGAACTGCAGGTTTGGAACCATACAAAGCTTCGAAAGAATTAATATTATCAAGACACCTTGTTGGAATTCTATTATTTAAATAAACTGCAATATTTATGGCTTTATCCCAAAATGCATTTGAGAGATTCTTAACTTCCATCATACTGCGTGCACACTCTACCAGAGTTCTGTTTTTCCTTTCAACGACTTCGTTCTGCCGTGGAGTGTGAGGTACTGTAAACTACTGTACTCTTCCGTGATCTTTGCAATATTTGATGAAGTCCCTTGATTTATACTCTCCCCCTTGATCTGAACAAAGGATTTTGATGGATTTTCTTGTCTGCTTTTCCACCATGGTTCTGAATTCCTTAAAGTACTAAAAAAAAACACTTTTTCTTCTAAGGAAATAAACCCATGTGTATCTCGTGCAATCATCAATAAATAATAGAAAGTAAAATGCACCTCCTAAATACCTAGTCTGCATAGGCCCGCAAACATCAATATGTACAAGATCTAAAACATCTCTTTTTTTCCTATCAAGATTAGAGGGGAATTCATCTTTGTGCATCTTTCCTAATGCACATCCATCACAAGAAACATTCTCATTCTTTAACATGGGAAGTCCTTCAACCATATTCTGTTTCTGTAATAACAATAAATCATGATGATTGATGTGGCCATACCTTTGATGCCAAAGAATCTCTGTTGGCATAGTTGCAGAAGTCAGTGCATGATGTGCTTTGCTGGTAACATCAAGTTTGGATAGGCCTCATGCTCTGACTCCCATTGCAATAGTTTTGAATTGGTCCTGCAAATCCTTCACTATGCAATAATTCTTGAAGAATTCAACCTTCAAGTTCTGATCTGTAATGGTGGACACATAGATCAAATTTTTCTTTATCCCTAGCACATACACCACATTGCGAATGTGACAAACAGTACCATTTGATAATGTCATAGGAATGTCTCTGTATTCCTTGATCTGATGAGTGCGGTCATCTCCAAGATATATGTTGGCTCAATTCTTTGTTTCTTTAAAAGTAGTGTACCACATCTTATTACATGTCATATGTACTGATGCTCTAGAATCCACAAACCAGGCATCACTATCATCCATTTCAGTAGATAAAGCAACATTCGACATAAACAATCTAATATCCCGTGAATTAAAATTTGGGGGTTCATCAATATCATCACTAGAAATAAACAATCTGAGATCATGATTTGAAGATTCTTTTGCATAATGACCTAAATGTTTTCTAGGTTTATTCCTAGCCTCGTCACTCTTCTTCTTATGACAGACTCTAATAATATGTCCAGGTCGACCACAATAAAAACAAATCTTTGACTCATTATTGTTAGAGGGCATACCTTGGTTTGGCCTTGGGGTTTTTCTTCTCTGCGATGAACAAACTGCTCTGCCTCTTTCTCCTGAGCTTCCTCTCAGGGATCTCTTATTTGACCATAGTGCGAAATCTGTATTGTGAGGCTTCAGATTCAAGTGCCTCTCTTCCTCTTTCAGCAAAATACCTGTGAGTTCTTCAAAAGTAGGAGGTTTCTTCCTTGTTGCGAGACCTGTTATGAACATATGATAATCTTATAGCATGCCATTTAAGGTAATAGTGACAAGATCAGTGCTAGAAACTATTTCCCCTATATTTCCTAGCTTGTCTTTCACTTCTTTAATACGACCCAAAAATGAACTAACAGATTCATTTCCATCCATCTTAATGCCTAGCAATTTAGTTTTCAAGAACATAATATGATTTGTGTTTCTAGTTTCATACAAGGCTTTAAGCGTTGTCCACGTTTCAGTAGAAGTTTTAGCTTCTCTTATATGTGGAATTATGCTATCTTTAACAGACATACGCAACAATACCTTGGCCTTGTTTTTGCGCTTATCTCAGTATTGGATATGTGTTGTTGTCGCACCTGTAGCCGCAATAGGTTTCACTTCATCTCACTTCGCAATGGTCCAGACACCATAACCTTCCATTAGGGTCTGCATCTTGAATTTCCAGTTAATGAAATTCGAGCCATCTAATTTGTTGGCTTTGTTGAGGTAGGTCTCTGCTAGTGGATTCTCCATCTATGCAAGTGTCTGCTCGTCCAACCAGACAATGGATCCTTGTATCACCAAACACACTTCAATCCTGAAGGCGGTGAATCACCAAGAATATGCAACTTTCATAAAGTTTTCTCTTGTGTTGAGCAGTTCGTTGCTCTGCCTTTGGATCCACCGATCTGTCTCTATCTCGCTTCTCAACTTTCTTAAAAGAAATATAAGAAAACCTTAACACCACTCCATGCATACCACAAACTCACCCTAAAAAAAAAACCTTAATACTTCATGTATACAAAAAATATAAATTTCTTAAAAGAAAACCTTTTTATTTTAATACACATACATCCACCTTTAAATCATTGGCCATCCATTAAAATATGATCATGCCATCCATTATACTATGATCATACATCCACCTTTAAATCATAACTCCACCTCATGATTTATAAAACTATCTTTAATTTTAACACCTCCATCATTTGCATAAGAAATCGTGGCACCCTTTTTCAATGCTCCAAAAAACTCACACTACAAACTCACTCACACCTCAAAATCATGCAAATCGTGGCATCCACGCTTCCCACAAGCTCACGGATTTTCTCACGGCTCTCCTGCCTCAACTTGCTCTCACAGATCCGCCCCAAAACAAAACTCACGCTTCTCAAAACAAAACGGTCGACACTCCTCCGAATATCAAAGGGGAGTGCTAGAACTCCTGTGCTATGGAAGGGGGAGCACTGCAACACTCTTGGAGAGGTGAGGAGTGTTAGGACCACACAATGCACCTTTTTGCCTATACTTTTTCCCACCATTATACTTCTGATCACCTATATTTAGACTCATACTACCACTTTATCTGATCATCTCTAAGGTATACAACGTCCCTTCTCATTACTTTAAGTTTAATCTGTTTTGCATAACATTTTACATCACTTTTGTACTTAACCATTGATTAGAAATGCACAAGTGTCCAAAACTGCAGATTTGCATTCAAGGCCTATTGCTGAAACACATAACCGATGTTGAAACACGGAGCTGCTACACAGTCCGAGGTCGCAGATGCTGAAACACAGAGCTGCTACACAGTCCGAGGTCGTAGATGCTGAAACACGGAGCTGCTACACAGTTCGAGGTAGTAAGATGCTGAAACACGAAGTTATTATACAGTTCAGAGTTGCAGATGCTGAAACACAGAAGAAACTACTAGAACCGACGATGCTGAAACACAAGGAAGCCGCCACAGTCAGCAGTCAACACAGTCAGAACGCAATTCACGTGGCTGAAATAGCCCGCGAATTGCGATGCTGAAATAGCATCAGCAACGATGAAGGAGTTGTTACACCAGCCGTAACAACAATACCTCGTTCAGTTCCTGTAATAGCATTCGGTTGCGTGAAACCAGGACATCCTATGCTGATTTAGAAAGAAGATCCGATCTAGGATAGGATTCAGATATGTATTGTAATGATTGTATCGAAGGGATTTCCTCTTTAAATCAGAGGAATTCACCATTCAAGGGATCCAAGTTTTGATATTGAAGCAACTCCAGAGAAGCGGGACGTGTTCTATTCTTTCAATTTGTAATGTGATATTTCGACAGATGAATATAAGACTGCTTTGATCATTCGTCTCTAAGCTTCTCCGTTTCAGGGGAATCTTGTGAGAAGGGAGGGCCCACCTTCATCACAAGATTCACCCATTAGTTAGACGTGTGTGTAGTATAATTTCTGTTTATGCTTTGTTTAACTGTCGTTTGCTGAAACACTATTTTGATGGATTTCGCTTTGCTGAAACACTACTGACTCTGTCTTAATTTATTGAATGGAATTTGTAATTCTTTTTATCAGCAATCTTCTGTAATGATTTTATGCTAGCATAGATTTGATCAAGGGTTCCTGCTCAGACAGAAAGGAACCAGAACATCATACCGTCTGTAGGATTCGTTTACTGCTGCTAGCCAGAGGTTCGGTTAAAAGGTTCCTTCTCAGACAGGAAGGAATCCAATTACCTTGACTTCTATAGATTTCATTTCCTTCAGCAAGTGTGCTAGCCAGAGATTTGGTTAAAGGGTTCCTACTCAGATAGGAAGGAATCACAATTACCTTGTCCTCTGTAGATTCCATTTCCTCCAGCAAGTGTGCTAGCCAGACATTTGGTTAAAGGATTCCTACTTAGACAGGAAGGAATCACAACACCTCATCTTCTGTAGATTTCCTTTACCTCTGCAAGTGTGTTAACCAGGGATTGGGTTAAGGGTTTCTACTCAGAAAGGAAAGAACCAAAACGTCCTGTCCTCTGGGAATTTTCATTAGTATTAGCCAGAAACTGGGTTAGGGATCTCTGCTCAGAAAGGAAGGGATCAAACTGCTCTGTTCTCTGTAAACCTCAACCTCACAAGTGTGTTAAGACAGAAGTAAGGCTCAAGGCTCCTGCTTAGAAAGAAAGGAACTCGGTGGCTTTGTTTTCTGTTAGATAGAGTTAATTGTTTTCTGCATTGTGTTTTCATGAAAGAGTGTTAATGCTGAAGTCTATGTTGAGAGTAAGTGTCATGTTCTCTGATTGCAGAATAGTTATTCTTTCCCATTGCAAGTGTTATTTTAAATGTAATCCAGGATTCTTAAATTGATCTTTAAAGTTTTTCAATAGGGAAGTTACTTTCTTGTGATTTAATACAGAACTTCAGTTTGTTTGAACAAGTAAGATTAATATTAGTTTCTTTACTACAACACTCAGCTGCTTTTGGAATTGAGCATATATAATGTGTGGCTACCTTTGAAATAAAAGACTTCCCTGGGTTGATAATTTATGTTTCACTTGGTTGTTTGAAATTAATTAAGCAATTATAGTGACCGACATTTTGGCGCCGTTGCCGGGGAGGATAGCTATAGATTTCAAAAGCACTTGTGATTTCTTTCCTTTAGATTAAAAGAATGCATGAAAGACCCCAAAAACCCCAAAGACACTAACCCTACAGGTGGCAGGGGAAAAGGAAAAGGAGGAAGAAAGACCTTCATTGACGACATTGCATCCAAGTCTGAATCTGCTGCTCAACGACCAAACCTTCAAAAACAGAATTCCCAGCCTTCATTTCGAGTGATTTTCAGAACAGGGAAAGAAGTTTGGAGTCCAGAGACAGTCCAGAAGCCAGTAGGAGACATTGAGGACAGGGCAAGTGCATCAGGAGAACATACAGGAAACATGGATGAGTATTTGCATCATGAAGAAAGGGAAGATCCTGAAGGAGAGGTAAAAGGTGAAAATTCTTTTTCTACATTAGGATTTCCTATTGGTGATCTCCCTGCAGGTGCAGCCCCCATGAAAAACATCCCACTCTCAACATTGCCAAATTTTCATGGGTTATCTTCAGAAGATCCTGATGAGTTTCTGTTTGAATTTGATATATTATGTAGAAGTTATGATTATGTTTCTAATGCTCAGAAACTAAAGTTATTTCCAGCAACACTAAAGGGGAATGCACTAAGATGGTTTATGAGCCTTGGAGGCCATGTCATCACATCTTGGGACCAAATGAAGAAGAAATTTATGAACAAGTACCAGGACTATTGCAGAACGAGAGAAAAGAAGGAGGAGCTATTTAAAATGATGCAGAAAGAAGACGAGAATCTAGAAGACTTTGTAGAGAGGCTTCAATACAATCTACAAAGATCTAGTCATCCCAATGTAAGTAAGGATATCCTCAAAACTATTTTATTAAAAGGGGTAAGGAATGACTCTCTGGATATGCTGAACATGCTTGGGAAAGGGGATATATCCAAGGAATCATATGATGAGATTGTCAATTTATGCAAAAGATGTTCAAGGGGAGCTTCAAGAAACAGATCGAACAGCAGGGACACCACGTTTTCTAGAGTCCAAAAATCAGCCAGCGGGGGAGAAACAAGAGCAGAGATAGGGAATCTACTAGAAGATTTCAAAACTGAAATGTTAAGCTCCTTTTCCTCACAAATGGATACCCTTCAGATTAAGAAAAAGCAAGTAGAAGTAGAAGCAGCCCTGTCTATCTTTTGTCCTCAATGCAGAGATAAGCACCCAAAAAGAGAATGTCCACTGGACAGGAAACCAATCTGCACTATTTGTGACAAAGACCATGATACCCAGAATTGTCCATCTTTACCAGGGATCAAGGCAGCGTTACAACCAACGGACGAGGAAGTTGAAGCTGTCTATCTAATGACTCAGAGGAGGCAATGGCAACCGCGAGCACAAGGTATGAACTCTAACATGCCATTTGTATCTCCTAATCGTTGGAATAATTATTCTGCATTCAATCAAATGAATTACCCCCCCTTCAATCAAATGCAATACACTAATCAAATGAACTATCCTTCCATGCAACAAACTTACCCACCCATGCAGCA
>ML791725.1:697912-721221 GCA_009831015.1 Picea engelmannii | reverse complement strand
CTGGTACTTGGAGAAGTTATGTAACTATATCTGAATGTCCTGCTAGCATTTTTCAGAGGTTGTTGATCGACTCGACTGCTTCTTCTATTCCACTCCGTCGGTTGGCTTCAAATGTTGTCTAGAGTATGTTGGGTGCCACTTGTTGTAGGTGCTGAATGAAGTCATGCCATGCACTGATTGATTGTTGTGCTTCCAGACCAAGTATCTTCATTTGTCATAGGCAATTCATGTTTTCTGATATCTCTACCTTCTGCACTATGGTCAATTCCAGGTTGATTTGTTGTTCTGCTTGCTGAATCTTGTTTCTAACTTGGTCGAGTCGATGGAGTGCACTATCAATCTTTGTCTGTGCTTTATGGCCTTCCCTTTGCCATTCTTTCTCATGTTGTTCCAATTGTGTTTCCAATACTTTGTCCATAGCTAGTTGGTTTTTCAAGGCGTCCTTTATCTTTATGTTGGTTGTGGTGTTTTTGATTCTTTCTACACTTTCTACCGTGGCCTTTTTTTCCCTAAGCTTGCTATATGTAGCTGCAAAGTATGAAGGCCAATTACTCACCACCAAATTAAGGCTTACTGCATGCTTGATGGTGTCGTCCAGGTTTTCCTGACTTCTTTTAACTTAGTGTATTCTTCGGTCAGGATGGTGTTTGTCTACTCTTGTAGTTTCTAATTCGCATTGATCGCTAGGCTGTGTTGTTGCTCTAAGATCTCCTTTTCCTATCAAAGAAGATCGACTTCTTGTTGTCTTTCAGTGTTATATCTTACCAACGTTTCGACCAAGTCTTTAAAAATTTCCATGGGGCTCTCATTTTCTAGTAGCTACTCCAACCCTAAATGGTTCTTGACTTACTCTTTTCATTCTTGTAGTATTTTCCTTTGATCCTCCTTTATTTTTGACACTCGAATTGCTTCCTTAATAACTTTTTTCCACCTCTTTACCTCTTGTCGTGTCTATTGTGTTTATTTTTTCAAAGGAGGTTGTTGATCCTGCTTCAATCCTTGTTCTATATCCTTAGTCGGGGGTTTTTCTGAAAAGGATTCCTCTCTAGGTTCCTGACTTTGTTGTTGTTCTTCCAGGTTATCTTGTTGTTTCACTTATTCCGCTTCTATGGAAATGCCGACCATTGTCTCTACAGGCTCTCATTCATGATTATTTCCATCTTGAGTGCTGACTTCATGGGGCATGATATGCTGTTATACACTTTCAAATGGATGAGCCGACTATGTTGTTACTTCCGGAATCGATCCATGCTTCTCTAGGTTGTCAATTGCGATATCTTCATTGATCGACGTGGACGGTTGATCTAACCCTGTTTCTTCTGAAGAATGTTCTATGATAAGTTGTATTTTCTTCTTTTTCTGCGGTCATTCCTCGACTACCGGTACTGAATCAACTGGTGGAGATTCTCTTGTTAGGTCAATTGTTGTGCTAGTCATCCTTTTACTGTTTGGTGTCGGCTTTCACATGAATTCTAATTTTGTATGCATCTTCGTGGTTTATGTTGGGGTCACAATGGTCTCCTGGTTGTCAAGGATCTTTTTCTTCTTCTTCCCCCTTGTTTCAATTTGTTGAATTGTAGATTTGATTTTCTTAACATGTTCTTTTTTCTTTTTTATGAACCTAAAACAAATTTCATGGTAGCTTCCTTCCGTCGGGTCTACCTCTCTGATTGCTTATTTTTTTCGGCAATTTTACTTGTTATAGTAACCAACTTGCCTTGGATTACTGGGTTTTCAAAATCAATTCCTTCCTCAGACTGGAAAGTTTCCCCCCAAATTTGTTATTTGTCGAATGAAATTTCTTTGACTTCGATCACCTTTTTCCATTTGTCTCTTTTTTCTACTAGCTTTATTTTTGTGGGGGAAGTCCTTGGAAGAGTCGTTGTTGGTTTTTTTTTATCTTCCAAAAAAGGGACAATGTATAAATTTGCTTCTTTTTCCTCTTCCCTCTCTACATCAGTAAGGGGAAGCATTGTTGACAAGCCCGACTGAATGATTTCAGGGTTTATTTCTAGATCCTTTCCCGTATGTCTTTCTAATTCCTCAAAAATTTCCTCCATAGTCAGCTGGTAGTGTAATTCCTTAGGTTCTGGGGCTGACTCCACTCCACACTAAAGTTTGGTGCACTCAATTTCCAATTGGATATGTAAAGGCGTTGGTAAGGCCTGACACATTTCTTGTTCAACTTGTCATTTATGTGAGGTGTTCTTTAAATTTACAATCCATAGCTGAAACATTTATTGCGCAGGAATCGCTCTAGAGGCACCAACATCTTCTTCTTTAAAGATTCAGTATTTTCCCATTGATGGTACTTTTATGATTGTAAATAATAGGTCACTGACTGGGATATACTATTCCATTGTGATCCAAATTAATTAAGAGGGGAATTTAATTGCCTTACCTGCTTCCTGGAATTCCTTGCAGTTTGTTCAGATCATGTCGGCTAAGTACTTTGCCCAGTTGAAGACCTTCAACTTTTGAAATAATTGGTTGATCGATGCGATCATAGTCATATTTACATTAGACACTTGACTTGTTGGTGTGAAACACAAAGATATGATTATCGCAGTCCATCTGGCGCGCATGTCTAAGATTTTGTTGATGAAGATGCTCTTTGAGTTCTTGGTTGTTGTTGTCCTAGTTAGAAATTGCATCCACTCATTTGCATTGGTGGTTTTTGGTATGTTGAACCTTGTCTTTGGAATGCTCGTGATTATGTGTATAAGGCCCCCTATGATTGCTATTGGTTCTTCCAACCAGACATATCCTTCATGGTACCGACTGAATATGAACTCAGCTGCTTCTTCCTTCCAATGACTGAAGTCGGCGACCTGTGGTGCTCCTAAGAGGTGTATGATTCTTGAATTTGCTAGGAATTTTGTTTCGGTATTCCAATGACCATACTCCATCCCCCATTTGGTGAAGTTTTTCCATTGTTTTCTCCAGTCCATTTCCTCTAATCACGATTGTCGGATGTTCTACATCCAGATTTGTAGTAGTGTTGCGGTCGTTTTGTTGAACCCTTTTCTTGATCTTGGTTCTTCCACTGTATTAGAGGCTTTACCTCTCATTCTTGGCATATTTGAATCGATTTCATTCGTATTCGACAATTCTGGTGAAATTACGGGTTCGCTCACGTGCTCAGTCAACTCTGTGCTCCACTGCAGGGGAGAGAATAACAATGATGTGAATTTTTAGGTGTCTTCTAGATTTATAGTTGAGCAATAAATTCATATTAAATATGGCCAGTTGTTCCATAGAATCTTATGTGTCCGTCATAACTGTTGATGGGCTAGTCTACTTGTATGAGGGGACGTCTAGGGTAGTGCCTAGTTGGAACACATGTGAGTCTTTTCTAGCATTAACTATGGCAGTTTTGAATTGATTCTCATATGTGTTAGGTCGATCCGCAGTTATATCAGTGAATGTGCAACGATCTTCTATGTTGTGTCGATCATTAATGTTTCTATCATTTTTGCCGGTCCTTTCTTGTCGTGGTTTAAGTGTGTTGTCCTTTCCAGAGTTAGAATTTTTGTGGTCAGTTTTTCCTTGTGCCCAATTGAGTAAGACTCCTCTGTTTATTCTTGGTCAATACATGAGTCGATCGACTATTGATTTTGTAATATCAGTTTTCCTATTATCGGTTCTTCTTCATCGTTGGTCTTGATAATTACTCCGCTCCTTTTCCTTATTTGTATGATGGCTTCACTCACTTGAACCTCACTCGCTTGATTGAGATCTTCCTCGATCAATCAATAGTCGCTTCATGAGTATTTGTCACAAGTATGGAGATGGGGTTGTGTGTCGATGTCGTCTTCGTCTGATTTCCCCTACAGATATGTGACTTGACCACGAGCTTCTTTCTCTCTCCATTCTTCTTTTTCTTTACTTTTCTTCAAGGCTTTGAGACTTCTTTAATGCTTGATTTTTCTTATAGCGGTTTTTTATACCTGATTTATTTATAACTGACTTTAGTTTATTAATGTAAGAGTAATTTATTTTCTTATTAGTCTTATTAATCTACATTTTTCTATTTCAACTAGACTGTTACATACAAATTCCTGGTTCTGGTCGGTCCCTGTTGGCATTATTTTTTGCAAAATTTTCCAACAGGGTTCATCATTCTTATGTATTATATTTTTTTAATCGGGCTCCATTAATCACTTTTTTAAATGGATGTTGCAACAAAGTTTATAGTTGAACCACTCCTATTGGTTGAATAACTTCTATAATATATGGACCTAGCCATGCTATTTCTAATTTCATGGGTTTTCCTTTGATTCAACTGTCATATAATAGAACCAAGTCTCCACTTTTTCTCTCCTTCTTCTTTAGATTCCGATGATGCCACGATTTTTGTTGTTGCTTTAGTACTTCTTGGTGGAGCATTGCTATTAATATTACTTTTTCTAGCTTATTCAATTGATAAAGTCGTTCATTCAATCTTATGCCTTGGTTGAATTTGGTGACAGTTGCTACCCTGTCTGTGTTGGCCCAGTAGTGAAGTGGGATCATCGTTTCTTATCCATAGACTAATTTAAAGGGAGTATGTCCAGTCGATCCCTTATATGCAGATCTATATGCCCATAGAGTTGCCAAAATTTTGTCATCCCAATCTTTCTTGTCGATGTCGTGGATATTAGTGAGTCCTTTGTGTAGCGTTTTATCAAATGATTCAATAACACCATTTGCTTGAGGATGGTATGTAGCTGTTCTTTTGTGATCAATGAGAAATTTATTTCTAAGGATTTTGATTGTCACATTTACAAAATTTGTCCCTTGATCAATGATTAGTGTTAGTGGAAATCCAAATATTATTATTATGTTCTCATAGATAAATTTTGTTGTGACTTCTTTAGTACATGTTTTGACTGGTTTCGCTTCTATCCACTTGGTCACTTATTTGACTACAACAATAATATATTTAGTGCATGTTCTTATTTCTCTTTGGGGAAATGGACCAACAAAGTCGATGGCCTATATTTCACTGGCTATTATGAAATTTCATTTTTCCATAACGATCGACCCATTCTTTGGCAACTGTCACATTTTTAACCCATTCCTGATAGTCTTTGTGCAGATTCGACCACCACAGATGCGCCTGAAGTATCTTTCGATCCATTGTGTTGGTATGGAAGTGGCCCCCATCTGGTCTCACGTGTGTTTCGTTGATGATGTCTTCTCGTTCATGTTCTAAAGCACATCTCCTCAAGAAATCATTGAGTCCCATTCTATATAGGTACCCATTTATGATGGTGAATGGTGTTTCTCTTAGAGATAACACTTTCTTTTTATTTCCTAGGAGATCTTCGGGTGCCTTCCCCTCTTCCAAGAAATTTTCTATTTCTTTCAGATATTTTGGGGCTACTTCGACACAAAATAGATGTGTGTCTGGAAGGTCATCCTCTATGTCATTCGGGTCCTCCCCTGTCTCTAGTCAGGACATGTGGTTGGGAATTACATTTTTTTTCCTGGTCATATGATTATATTGAATTCAAATTCTTGGAATAAAAATAACCAACGATAGATATTTCCTTGATGTACATGTTTATTCACTAGATAATTTAGTGCCTGGTGATCTGTAAAAAATGTGAATGGGTTCACAAGTAAATAACGTCAGANTTCTTATTTCTCTTTGGGGAAATGGACCAACAAAGTCGATGGCCTATATTTCACTGGCTATTATGAAATTTCATTTTTCCATAACGATCGACCCATTCTTTGGCAACTGTCACATTTTTAACCCATTCCTGATAGTCTTTGTGCAGATTCGACCACCACAGATGCGCCTGAAGTATCTTTCGATCCATTGTGTTGGTATGGAAGTGGCCCCCATCTGGTCTCACGTGTGTTTCGTTGATGATGTCTTCTCGTTCATGTTCTAAAGCACATCTCCTCAAGAAATCATTGAGTCCCATTCTATATAGGTACCCATTTATGATGGTGAATGGTGTTTCTCTTAGAGATAACACTTTCTTTTTATTTCCTAGGAGATCTTCGGGTGCCTTCCCCTCTTCCAAGAAATTTTCTATTTCTTTCAGATATTTTGGGGCTACTTCGACACAAAATAGATGTGTGTCTGGAAGGTCATCCTCTATGTCATTCGGGTCCTCCCCTGTCTCTAGTCAGGACATGTGGTTGGGAATTACATTTTTTTTCCTGGTCATATGATTATATTGAATTCAAATTCTTGGAATAAAAATAACCAACGATAGATATTTCCTTGATGTACATGTTTATTCACTAGATAATTTAGTGCCTGGTGATCTGTAAAAAATGTGAATGGGTTCACAAGTAAATAACGTCAGAATTTTTGCAATGCAAATATCATCAACAAGGCTTCCCTTTCTGTGGTCAAATAATTCCTTTCTACTTTATTTAGCTTCCAAATAGCGTAAGAATTAGGGTGGTCGATTGTGTCATCGTATTATTGGGTATGTGTTATATTCTTTGCAGAACTAGCTTTAGTGTCTACTACGTTGCGTCGAGCATGCATGAGGGTTCCAGGGGGTTCAGGGGTAGCACCCCCGAGAAATTTTATTTTCCTTGGGAAATGTGTCACATTTTTTCCTTATTTTTCATGTCACCTTGATTTTCGTGTCCATTGTTGGGAGGTTTTTCAGCACATGGTTTTTTGTCGATGGTTTTCTATTTTTGTATAAGGAATTAGGGTTGTTGACTAATCCAGGTCATTGGGTTATGGTTTTGGATTCCATTGGCTCCTATATGTATATTGTATTGTAAACAATGTATCACAATGAATGAATACAAAATATGTTGGTTTTCCCGGTTTGGGTTTCCAGGGAAAAAATCTCTATGTAATGTTTGTATTTTCCATTGTATATTTTCTGTTCTTTTATTAAGAATTTGTTTGCAGTAAAATATTGTACAAGGTTAAAATCTACATTTGGTATCAGAGAAATTATTGGCTTTAGGGGGATGCCTTTGTGGTCAGGGGTTTGTATCGGGACTGTGATAAGCCTTGTTATAGTGGAAGATCCATGGTATTGATTTTTCAAGTGAAAATAAATGGCGAGCAGTTCGAAAATGGAGATCGAGAAGTTTAATGGGAAAAGTTTTGAGTTGTGGAAGCTCAATATGAAAGATCTGTTGGTGGATAGAGATCAATGGATCGTGGTGGATCCAAGTACTACACCTACAAGAACTTCAATAGATGATTGGAAAAAGTTGAATTGGAATGCGAAGAGCATAATCTGACTATGTCTCTCAAATCATGTGTTACTGAATGTGTCATAGGAAGCTACATCCAAATATTTATGGGATAACTTGGGGAAGTTGTATCAGTCTAAGTCCCTAGTAAATAAATTATTCCTGAGAAAGAGATTGTATAACCTGAGGATGAGAGATGAAGACTCTGTGGCAACGAATTTGAATGCCTTCAATATTGTGATAAGTTAGTTAGTATCTGTTGAGATTAAAATTTCAGATGAAGACAAGTGTATCATTTTATTGTGCTCTTTACTAGACTCTTGGGATAGTCTAGTTGTGGCCATAGGTAGTAATACAACTGCCTTGAATTTTAATGAAGTGGTCTCATTCTTGTTGTCGGAGGAGATGAGATGGAAGAACATGGAAGGACATAACACATATGCATTATTTGTAAGAGGACTCTCCCAGGAAAGAAATATATCTAAGTCCTCAAGTGGGAGATCTGATTCTCAGGGAAGATCTAAGTCTCCCAGAAAGTTTGTAAAGGTATGTTGGAGATGTGGAAAAGAAGGGTACTACAAGAAGCAGTGTAGATCTAGAGTTGAGAAAAAGAAGGGATCTAAAGAATCTCCTTCTACAGAAGAAAATACCTCCAAGGAAGAAGGAGAGGATGTGTACTTGGCTTCTTCAAGAACACATGTAGATCATGAGGCATGTTTGGTTGACTCAG
Source organism: Picea engelmannii (assembly GCA_009831015.1). Taxonomy (NCBI): domain Eukaryota; kingdom Viridiplantae; phylum Streptophyta; class Pinopsida; order Pinales; family Pinaceae; genus Picea; species Picea engelmannii. The sequence continues at coordinate 713,321 of ML791725.1, read as the reverse complement.
GTGCATCCTTTCACATGAATCCCCATAGGGAGTGGTTATGTGAATATGAAAGGTATGATGGAGGTAATGTTTTCCTAGGTGACGACTCGACAACCAGAATCATAGGTCGAGGAAAATTCAAGTTGAGGCTCATATATGGAAGGATTATAAAAATACCTGGTATTTTTCACATCCCAGGATTGGCCAGAAATTTGATTTCTATAAGAAAAATGGATGATGCGAGGGTAAAAACAATATTTGAAAAGGAAATGTGTAGAATGGTTCAAGGAGAAATGGTGTTGTTGAAGGGAGTTCGGTTTGCAACTATGTATAAGCTTCAAGGAAGAATTATTAGTGAAGGGTTTAATAGTTCCATTGTTCCTGATATTGGAGTTGAAGAAGAAATAAATCCTATTGTCTCTAGAGAAAAAATTATGTTGTGGCATCAAATACTGTGGCATATCGGAGAGAAGGGTCTTCGACTACTGCACGATAAAGGTATGGTTGAAGGTATGTCTAACTTCTCTCTAGATTTTTATTTCTATGAACATTGTGCATATGAAAACAAGAATCGGGTAAGATTCCCCTCTGGTGCAATGAGCGTAGAAGGAATTTTACAGCTAGTTCACAGTGATGTGTTTGGACCTGTGTTGGTTCCATCATTGGGAAAATCTATGTACTATGTCTCATTTATAGATGACTTCTTGAGGAATACTTGTATATATTTCCTTAGGAATAAATATGAAGTCTTTGACAGGTTTAAAGAGTTTAAGTATTTTGTTGAGAATCAAATAGAGAAAAGAATTAAGGTGTTGAGGACAAATAATGGCAGAGAGTTCTGCGGGAATGAATTTGAATAATTCTTTAAGAAGTGTGATATAGAAAGGAAGAAGACTACTCCATATACACCTCAACAGAATGGAGTTGCAAAAAGGATGAGTAGGACACTGATGGAAAAATAAAGGTGCATGCAAAATGGTGCCAGGTTAGGGAAATAATTATGGGCAGAGGCAATGGGTACTGCATGTTACCTGGTCAACAGGTCACCCTCATCAGCGTTGGATGAAAAGACTCCACGAAAGGTATGGACTGGTAAGAAACCTTCTCTCACACATCTCAAGGTATTTGGCTGTGAGGCCTATGTTCATATTCCAAAGGAAAATAGGAGTAAGCTAGATAAAAAGGATGAAGAGTGTATCTTTATTGGGTATAAGATGGTCTCAAAGGTTATAATATTTGGAACCCAAAAACTAAGAAGGTTTTGTATAGCTGAGATGTGGTATTTAGAGAAATGAAGGATGTTGTTAAATAGGAAGTCCTACCAAGTAAGGAAGAACCAAAGAAAATAGAGTTTGATTTAAAGGATGATGAATCAGACTCTACAGAAGAAATGGAAGAAGAATATCCCCATACTCTAGTATTGAGGAGATCGGTTCAAGAAAGAAGGCTACCAGAAAGGTATACTCTGTCTGATTTCCATTCAAATTTTGCTTTGTATATTACTGATGATAATCCTAGAACTGTCAGGGAGGAAGTGGATTCAGAGGATGGAAAACTATGGAGAAAGGCCATGGATGAAGAAATGGCAGCCTTGGATAAGAATGAGGCTCGAGATCTAGTGGACTTGTTGACTGGAAGAAATCCCATTGGAAACAAATTGGTATTTAAAAATAAGCTAAATGCATAAGGCAAAGTGGAGAAATACAAAGCTCGGTTAGTAGAAAAGGGTTATTCCTAGGTTGAGGGAATTGATTTTGGTGAGACTTTTTCTCCTCTTTCCAAGCTAAATTCTATAATATTTTTGTTATCTGTTGCTGTTGCATTTTATTTTGAAGTAGAACAGATGGATGTGAAGACAACATTCCTACATGGGGATCTAGAAGAAGAAATCTATATGAAGCATCCATAAGGCTTTTCTATGAAAGGAAAGAAAGAGTTGGTATGAAAGATGAAAAAGTCCATGTATGGTTTAAAACAATCACCAAGGATGTGGTATAAAAAATTTGATATTTGTATGCTGGGACTTGGCTTCACAAGAAGCAAAGAGGATCACTGTTTTTATTTTAAATTAATTGGTGATCATTTGATTTATTTGGTCTTGTATGTGGACGACATGTTGTTGATAGGAAAAAAAAAGGAGATTATCCAGGATGTGAAAACTCAGTGGTCCTCTAAATTTGTCATGAAGGATCTCGGTGCTGCCAATTTGATTTTCGGCATGGAAGTTAAAAGAGATTGGAAAAAGAGGAAACTCTGGTTAAATCAAAGAAAATATGTCGAGACAATATTGCATATGTTTAATATGCAAGAATGTAAACTGGTCAAGGTCCCTATTCCTGTTGGTGTAAAGTTATCTGCAGATCAGTGTCCCAAGACACAAGAAGAGGAGGAGGACATGTCTCATGTTCCATATGTGAGTGTATTTGGAAGTTTGATGTATGCAATGGTTTGTAATAGATTAGACATTGCATGCAGTGGGATTTTTGAGAAGGTATATGACAAAACCAAGGAAGGAGCATTGTACAACAGTAAAAAGGGTTTTCAGGTATTTGCGTGGCACTACTAGCTATCAATTGTGCTACCAAGGAAGACTAAGATTGGACAGAGTGTTGGAAATACATGGATTTGTGGATGTAGACTGGGCTGGAGATCTAGATTGTAGGAGATCTACAAGCGGGTATGTGTTTAACCTATTTGGAGGAGAAATCAGTTGGATGAGCAAAAGATAGGTTGTAGTGAGACTTTCAACTACAGAAGCTGAATACATGGCAGCCACTCATGTAAGTAAGGAAGAAATATGGTTACAAAGATTGTGTTTAGGTATAGGGTTGGTACAACAAGTTGTAAGGATAGATTGTGACAGGCATAATGCAATTTTTATGGCGAAGAACCTAGCTTATCATTCAAAGACAAAACATATTGATATTCAATATCACTTTGTAAGAGACATTGTTGAAGAAAAGAAAGTGTTGTTGATGAAGGTAGAAACTTTGAATAATGTTGTAGATTCATTAACAAAATTTGTGAGCACTGAGAAGTTCTCTTGGTGTAGAGGATCCATGGGCATTGCTTCCCTGGATTGTTGACTATGTAACCTTGTAACCCCCTGTATGCAAAGAAAACAAGTGGGAGAATGTTGGGTATGTGTTATATTATTTGCATGACGGGGATTCCCTTTCTGTGGTCGAATAATTCCTTTCTTATTTATTTAGCTTTCGAATAGCGTAAGCATTAGGGTGGTTGATTGTGTCATTGTATTGTTGGGTATGTGTTATATTATTTGCATGATTAGCCCTACAATATGATACGTTGCATTGGGTGCATGGGGGATTGTAGGGGGGCGATAGGGACCCCTCCGAGGGGGTTTGGGGTAGCTCCCCTGAGAAATTATTTTTTCCTCAAGAAACGTGTCACATTTTTGGCTCATTTTTTGTGTCCGTTGTTGGGCGGGTTTTGGGCACATGGTTTTTGCCGATGGTTTTCTATTTCCAGTTAAGGAATTAGGGTTGCTAACTAATCCATGTCATTGGTTTAGATTTTTGGATGTCGTTGGCTCCTATATGTATATTGTATTGTAAACAATGTATCACAATGAATGAATATAGAAAATGTCGGTTTTCCCGGTATGGGTTTCCAAGGGAAAAATATCTACGTAATGTGTGTATTTTCCATTGTATATTTTATGTTCTTTTATTGAGAATATGTTTGCAGTAAAATATTGTACAAGGTTAAAATCTACATGTATAGTTGTGTGAGAACTAGCCCTACAAGAAAATTTGAAGCATCGACATGTACATGAAATTTTCTCGACCAGTCGAGGAATTTTAATATAGGAGCTTCGACTAGTTTTTTCTTTAAGAATTCGAAGGAATATTAGTACTATTGGCTCCATATGAACTCAATTGATTTTCGAACTAGCTCATCCATCAGAAGAGTAATATTTGAATAGTGGTGTATAAATTTTCTGTAATACCCAGTATGCCCGAGGAAGATTTTAATTTGTTTCTAATTTACAGGGGGTTTCAAGTCGAGGATGATTTTGATTTTTGCCATGCCAACTTTTAAACCATCTTTGCAGACCACATGTCCTAGGAGAATACCAATTTGGGTGGAAAAGATGCATTTATTAATATTGAGAGACAATTGGATTTGTCTGCACTATTCAAGAATTAATATGAGCCATTGCATATGATTTTTAAATAGGTTGTATATATTTTAGTCATCGAAATAGACAACAATTGTCTTGTAGATGTATTCTTGGAAATATTTTACCACTATTCTTGAAAATACTACTGGGGCATTCTTTATCTAAAATGACATTACTTTATAAGAAAAGGAGCCAAATTTAGATACAAATGTTGTCTTTGGTTGGTATTCTTTATCTATAGGAACTTTGTTGTATCCTAAAAACTTGTATGTGAATGAATAACATTCATGACCTGCAACTTCATTGATTATTTCGTTGGTGAACGAGGTGGGGAACAGATCCATCAGAGTCAATTTTTTGAGTCCTTGGAAGTCGACGTAGATTCTTAACTTCTTAGGGTTGTGCTTCTTTGGCTGGACCACCATCGGAAGTGCCCATTCTGCTTTGCTGATTGGGTATATGATGTCTGTTGCTTACATTCCTTCAATTTATTTATGGATGATCAACTTATATTTGTGTGATAATTTATAGGGTCATGTTTTAATCGGATTTGCCCTAGGGATGAGTTCGATTTTCATTTCTCCCATTTCTTCTACAAGTCCTTTTAAATATTTATAGTGTCAAGCGAAGACATATTGGTATTCTTTTAGTAAGTCGACTATGTTGACTATTTTCTTTTCCGACCAATAGTCGCCTACTCATGACATTTTAGGTCGATCATCATTTGATATATTGAAATCTTTTGTCTTTATTTTAGCATTCATCCATTCTAGGGGTGTTGCTTCGTTGAGGTGTCATTCCCCTTATTCAACTTTGGTGAAGCTTTCTGGGAAGTCAAGTTGTTCAAGATCATCCTTTTATTCCTTGTTTTTTGTTAATATTGGTTTTTTACAGAGTTTTGCATAACTGGGTGATCACTTTTTGATAGAGGAAACTATGCTTGAGGTAAGTGGTTTCATTTTTACACAATCTTGAACCATAGAAAACTATGCTTGGACTTCCCAACGCATAACACATGGATGTTTGGTACTTAGCCCCCAGCTTAAGAAACTAGCGACTCTACTTCAGTATGAAGTCTAGAGGCTGAACGTATTGCCCCCCAAGCTTCGTTTCATCCAACGACAAAGGCAGAGGAAATGAAACTTCAAATACTAGACGAAGGACTTGACTCAAATAGAGAGGGGGAAAACTATTTCATTTTTTAACGAGCTTGACACAGAAACAAGAACTATGCTCAAGTCTGGTTTCATTTTTTTACGAGCTTGAAATCAGACAGTCATGCTCATATACCTGTGTTTCATTTTTTAATGAGGCTGCCTCAGAGATGCAAAACCTATCCTCAGAGTCTTCTTGATCATGGATTCCAAGAGGACAATTCTTCGAAAGGAGACCATGTTAAGGGACAAAACTCGGTCATGGCTTCCAAGAGGTATTCACTGGAAGGACGAAACACACTCTGGAAGGACACCACGTCGAGGGTCGCAACATGAGTAAAGAGACCAGGCTCTAACAACCCTATCAAAGAGATCATCATGTCAACTACTAGATCTAATTCATCAGAAGTTGAAGCCATGGGCAACAATGCCACATAATTGACCTGTGGCGGGGCCAATACTGTCTGCATAAAAGAACCATTCAGGCAGGCAATCCAAGCGGGGTCAATGAATGAAAGTTGATCAACAATCACAACCTGTCCATCGTGAGGGAAATATATCTAACGAAAAAGAGTAGACACAATAGCTTTCATGGCATAGACATAATCTTGCCCAAGGAGTAAAGAAAAATCCAAGGGGTCTTGGACTACCATGGCTTCAATAAAGACGGTTTTCCCTCCCAAAGTTATAGGAAACTGAGGAAGGGTCCCTAAAGGTTGACTAATTCTTCTGTTAAAAGCTAACAGATTCTGTGTAACTGACGCAAGTGGAGGACAACCCAAAGCTTGCCAAGCAAAAGAGGACAAAATACTAACAGATGCACCTTCATTTATCAGTATTTGAAGAACGTCTTGACCACAAACCTGTACTGTAATCTAGAAAGGCATGTGAGAGGGAAGACGAGGTCCAGTTAGCAAACCCCAATCAAAATGGATGGCCACATAACTTGGAGGGGGTTCCACGGGAGAAGGAGGAATATACCTCGGCATGGTAGATTCTGTATCAATGAGAAAAACATAAGAAGTATCGGGTCTACTCTCTAGCAGGAGAGTAGGATCGACCGATGGAGAGATCAGATCGACCACTTGGGTTTCATTCTCCAAGGGGAGAATGGGGTCGACAAGTGAAAACAGATCGATCGCTTTGCTTTCACTCTCTAACGGGAGAGTGGGATCGACCGATGATGGGATCAGATCAACCACTTTGTTAACACTCTCTAAAGGGAGAGTGGGATCGACCAATGATGGGATCGGATCGACCACTTTGTCAACTGGTTCAATTAAGGATGTGACCAGATTGACCACTTGATCAACTGGACTGACCGATGGGGGGACTAGATTGATCATTCCATCAACTATAGGTGGGTTGAGAGAAAGCTTGCGATAAGAAACTGGAAGTTGAGGCTGTGAAATAGTCATGTCTTCCAGCAATTTCAAGGCTTTGTCTATACGAGGGAAAATATGAGTTAGATGACGCCCTTTGCATAACATACATGGGAACTTGTCTCTACTTTTCTTCTTCCCAACTATATCATGACTAGTCGATGGGAAGTCATCAACATGTCGTTCAGAGGCTAACGACATGGGTTGGCGAGGATGTGTAGACCAGGCTTCTATAACCTTGGATAGACCAGGGAAATCCTTAAGAAGATGGCTATCCTTACAAAGCCTGCAAGGGTACTTGGGCTTACGGTTTGTTTGGGTGATCTTGACATCATCAACACTCCCATCATGATTAACAGTAACTGGTTGTTTTCCAACATGTTTGACAGTGGTTGGAAGTTTGGATCCTTGCTTATTTTTCTTCTTCTTATTCTTTCATTTCTTCTTCTTGTCCACCAAGTTACCAGTTTGAGATCTTTCACTCGGTGAAGAAGACAAAATGGAAGAAGACCTTGCAAGTGAAGAAGGCAAAGAAGATCTTATTGGTGAAGACGGTGAAGGATCAACATGAGGTTGATGTTATTGAGGGGAAGTGCTTGTGACTAAAGCACTAACTACATTCAGTATTACCTGCGTGGAAAAAAAACATACTGGTAACCCAATTGTGAGATCTGGAAGGCTCAAAGTAGCAATATGAGGAGGACCAATGTTTCTGTAAGAAGGAAAAACAAAAGGTTCCCCAGGAAAAGGAGTTCCTTCATTGGTCATTCTGGGAATTGACGCCATAAAAATAAAGATCCAGTCTAGAGTCCACTAGGGAAAACAAATAGCACACGTAAAAACCTAGTAAGCAAGCAAGCAAACAAAACCTTCTCACAATGAGCACACTAGTTGGTGATGAAATCCAACATTGCGGGAAAAAAGTAATAAGGGGTTGAGATAGAGCAGGTGGAAAAGTTACGTTGACGACCTACTTAATGGACTTACACCCTGGTGCAAGCTCCCACACATAATCATGGGTATACCCTCCAAGGAGCCCGAGTGAGTTTGTCCAACGTCGATTCCAGGTACCGTGAAGGCTTTCCCCTCCACACTCACCTTGTGTAAAGAACCTAAAGATATAGGCCAATAAGGTTACCAATCACTATAAAGATGCCTGGGGAAACAGTCAATAGTCCAATCCATGCGCAAGGGCAGGGTATCTAGCCCGAAATCAACTTGAAAGGCTTCCACTCATCATTATGGGTATACCTCTCAAGTGACCCCCATAATACGCGCAACATCTACACCAAGACCAACAAAATAGGGTGAGTAACTCTACCAATCTCAATGCGACCTCGTGATTGACCCTTGTGTTAGAAGGGCTTCCCAGGACAAAATGTAATAAGTAGATTTAACCACTCCCTAACTCAAGATTCTATGTTTGTTTGCAACTTTGGAAAGTTATCTTTCACACCTATTCCAAAGCCCTATAACTAATCTAATGTAGGTTTGCTACTAGAAAGTATAAAAAATGTCTAATAAGTTTTTATAAGCGCTTTATTTTATGGTTGTTGTTAGTCAATAGGAAAATGGCGTGAACAATATGGTGTTTTGACCAACTCGAAAGTTATGCAAAGAGATGAAGATGCAATCTTTTCATTTCAATGAAAGCTATTCTACGAAAAGGAGAAAACATTTATCATTCCCATATATACAATGTCCCGAAATATATTAAACTCATCAATATTAAGATTCTCAGCAAATGACAAAAAGGTACTGTACACCAATGCACGATTCATGCCCCCCCCCCCGCGACCATGAGGGGGAAAAGTTTTCAAAATTTAAGACCAAAAAATGCCAAGAATCATGCAATTTCACTACTTCAAATGCAAGGATGCCCCCAATCTAATATAAATAAAGAAATTAAATCCTCTTGTTAAAAAAAATTCACTAAAAGTAATAATGAACTTTCTTAAAACAAAGAAACCCAAACTAAAAGTTTTCTTTTAAAGCGAACTATTCAGAAGAAATCTGATCTTTCCCTAAACAATTCTAAAGAAAACACACACTTTGTAATTGAAAGATACTCAAAGAAAGAGACTAATCCTTCAAAACCAAACAAAGCCAATGTGGCTAAAAGTAACTTAAAGAATGTCATGCAGACTAGAAACAGATCAATATAGGCTCCCAAAGCTCAATCCAACTGATCAAAGAAAAACTGGTTCATCAAAAGATGACAAGAGCAAATCCAAAAAAATTTACAAACAAGTTCGTAGCCTAGCAGTAGAGTACAGTGTGAGAATTAGGTATTCTCGTAGGCTAGACACTGGTAAGGTGCGAGAATTTCTCACTGGATCTAACAGCAGGGTGCGAAAATCAATGGTTTTCGCAACCTGTAGAGAGGTACAGTGCGAGAATGTCTGTAATCAAAGAAAATTTTGAAAAAGGACAGGGAATCTAAGTGAACTTCTAGATCCAGAGAGTCTGGATGGATGTCCCACAGACTCAGAAACCAAAAAACAAGCAATCGAAGGAAGGGAAACTAGACTAACTAAGAAACAATCCGTTCCCCAATATGGTCGCCAATTTTGTTATTGGATAAATCGGTAGGTACAAACACTAACTTATCTCCCTAGATCCACCTAGATCTAGAACAAAACACACCAGAACATGACGCTTCCCTTAAGTTTTAAATATTGAATTTACTAACTAAAGAGGGATGGGTGACATACCATTTAAATGTCGCTTCATCTCGCCATTGCCATCCTAGGTCCATTCCAACGCTCATACAATGATGAACCTCCAAAAGAACACAACCAACCAAAGTGATAGTAATAGCATAAACTCAATATAAACCTATTGATGTGATCAAGGAATCATACAATAAAACACAACAAGCTTTATAGGAAAGAATCGTATTACTGTATCATATTAAATGTGAAAGAGAGATTACAACCATGGCCTTGATGTCATAAGGTCCCTTCCAACTGTCCTTCATTGCCCACACACTTCCATTCCAAGAATTCTGAGAGCATAGATCTGACAATATTCACAATCTATCTTGACAAAGGCAAAACTCAAAGACACTCCACCCAGGCTAATAATTCCAAGCCAAATCCAACTTAGCCCTTCTCCATGAGAGATCTTCTCCTTTTATAAGCTGAGGAGGTTAGGATGATCCCACTAAATCATGAAAGCAAGTAAGATCCAAACCATTCCGATGCCACCTCACCATGGAAGTTTCTCCTTCTAGAAGATTCGAGAAAACACTCATTTTTCCCACGTGTAAGAATTCTCACATCCTGCCTATAGACCAGGCTGTGAACTCCTCGCAACCTAGCTATGATGCAGCCTATGAGAATTTGACATTCTCTCATCCTAGCTATAATGTAGCCTGCAAACTTCCCTTTTATAGGGTTTTTACAAGGGAAAATGCAACTTCTTTTCTCACGAAAAGTTCTTCTCCCTTCTCTCTTCAAGAACTCAGGCCACTGACCCCTTTGAAGGAAACATATAGGTTTACATCATTAACGGTCATAGGGATGACTAAAATAATGTGTAACAGAGAGCCCCCCAAAGTATGAAGTTAGAACAGAGTGATAGCTGAAATACTTTATCGAGTGTGTGTAGGGAACAAGGAACAGTCAGTCAGAAACCTGCCAACAAACAAGGAAATATAGTACAATAATATATCATCATTGAGGTAGGAATTCCCACACTCAGAATACAAATGACTCAAAGTATAAATGCTGACATGTGAAGATCCATGTCAAGTAAGAAAGGTCATGGCCACCAAACATACACTGTGGATCCATGCCAATATGACTCAAATCTGAACATAGCCACCAAAAATACACTGTGGATCTATGTGTTAAAGACTCAAATTTTAACATAACCACCAGACATACACTGTGGATCTATGCACCAATATAATCTGAATATACTCCAACGCAACCTGAATCTGACAGAAAGGATCCAGGGTCTTCATATCCATCACTCTATAGTATGAATCTAACCATGCAAATACATGTGCTGGAGTCGAACATGGTAGAAACCACTTGATTACTGGTCAATTATGAGAACTGTTAACAAGTGCGAGAGAAATCAACATTAATGTCAATGAATCCCAAGGTACACTAGTACAATCCAACGAATGTGAATTAATGAGCTGAAGTCGAACACTCGGCAGAATCTCCCGATCAGGGGTAAATAATGAAAACCCATTGTCGAAAGCGAGGAAACCTACCATTGAGGCATGCAAGTTCCAAGGTACCAATTAGTTTCTAAGTCTAATTCCTGGATAATGAGTTGAATTCGACAAGAAAAGACTCGTCACAGGAGGGCCTTAATATATCCCACATCAGTGACATGAAACAGGTAACAAGATTTGAAGTGGATCAGAGTAACAAGTGATTCAGGACTAACTCAGGGATGGCCGACACAATAGAAGGCTTAAGGATTGCAGAAATGGTTGACGCAATAGAAGGCTTTCAGGGTTGAACTTCTCTTTGAACATATTGATGACACAACAAATGTCTTGGAAAAAATGACTCAACAACAAGGATCATAGACCAATTTTTAATCTTATAAAGGAGTATGATCAAGAGACAAGCGGATTTTCCAACTTAGACACAAAGCGAGTTAAAGGGTGTCATGTTCAAAAGTGACTCTTCTAAAGAATACAGGTTTAGATACATTTCTTTCCCAATTTCCCCCCACCATTTCTGGCGAGTACCTTTTTATTTTTACGCAAGCTTGAGGAGGATAACATATGCTTGTAATGTAAGCTCATCCTTCAGACGAGTCCTTCAGAGTATGTTTAACGAACCCTAGGAAGGAGTGGTTCGGTCCCACATGGGCCTTTCAATGTTTGTTTTATGAGTCCAAAGAAAGAAAACTCAGGGGTTTTTCATGTTTTGAGAGTCTGAAAAACACTTAAAGATAACTCTCCCAGTTCCTTTTTCATAAATTAGTTCGATGAGACCGAAAAAGTGATAAACTATCGCTCACCGAATGTTTTCTTCAAATACTTTTACGAGCGTGAAAAGAACAAGATTGCTTGACAATCTTTTCATGTTTAGAGAGTCTGAAAAGAGCTTAAAGGGAACTCTAGGGGGTTCCTTTTTCATATAACATTTACGAGTCTGAAAAAGTGATAAATGTATAATCAGTTACATTCTCATTGATTTACGAGCATGAGAAAGAACAAATACTAAGATCGGTAACTTATTCTCATGTATTTACGAGCATGAGAAAGAACAAAGACTAAGCTCAGGATTGTTTTCATTTTTACGCAAGCTTTAAAAAAAAAAAAAACTATGCTTGGACCTGGTTTCATTTTTACACAAGCTTGAACCAGAGGAAACTATGCTTGAGGTAAGTGGTTTCATTTTTACACAAGCTTGAACCATAGAAAACTATGCTTGGACTTCCCAATGCATAAAACATGGATTGTTGCCCAACTTAAGAAACTAGCAGCTCTACTTCAGCATGAAGTCCAGAGGATGAAAGTATTGCCCCCCAAGCTTTGTTTCATCCAATGACAAAGGCAGAGGAAATAAAACTTCAAATACTAGACGAAGGAATTGACTCAAACAGAGAGGGGGAAAAATATTTCATTTTTTAATGAGATTGACACAGAAACAAGAACTATGCTCAAGTCTGGTTTCATTTTTTAATGAGCTTGAAATCAGAAAATCATGCTCATATGCCTCTATTTCATTTTTTAACGAGGTTTCCTCAGAGATGAAAAATCTATCCTCAGAGTCTTCTTGATCATGGATTCCAAGAGGACAATGCTTTGAAAGGAGACCATGTCAAGGGACAAAACTTGGTCATGGCTTCCAAGAGGTCTTTGCTGGAAGGAAGAAACACACTCTGGAAGGACACCATGTCAAGGGTCGTGATAGGAGTAAAGAGATTAGGCTCTAACAACCCTATCAAAGAGATCACCATGTCAACTACTGGATCTAAGTCATCAGAAGTTGAAGCCATGGGCGACAATGCCACATAATTGACCTGTGGCGGGGGAGATACCGTTTGCATATAAGAACCATTTAGGGAGGCAATCCAGGCAGGGTCAATGAATGAAAGTTGATCAACAGTCACAACCAGTCCATCGTGAGGGAAATATATCACACGAAAAAGAGTAGACACAATAGCTTTCATGGCATAGACATAATCTCGCCCAAGGAGTAAAGAAAAATCCAAGGGATCTTGGACTACCATGATATCAATAAAGACAATTTTCCCTCCCAAAGTTACACAAAACTAAGGAAGGGTCCCTAAAGGTTGACTAGTTCTTCTGTTAAAAGCTAACAGATTTTGCATAATTGGCGCAAGTGGAGGACAACCCAAAGCTTGCCAAGCAAAAGAGGACAAAATACTAATGGATGCACCTTCATCTATCAGTGTCTGAGGAACGTATCGACCAAAAACCTATACTGTAATATGGAAAGGTAAGTGAGAGGGAAGATGAGGTCCAGTTAGCACACCCCAATCAAAATGGATGGCCTCGTAACTTGGAGTGGGTTCCACGAGAGAAGGGGGAATAGCCCCCAGCATGGTAGATTTTGTATCAACGAGAAAAACATGGATAGTATCGGGTTTACTCTCTAGCGAGAGAGTAGGATCGACCAATGAAGAGATCAGATTGACCACTTGGGTTTCATTCTCCAAGGGGAGAATGGGGTCGACAAGTGGAAATGGATCAACCGCTTGGGTTTCACTCTCTAATGGGAGAGTGGGATCGATCGACAATGGGATCAGATCAACCACTTTGTTAACACTCTCTAAAGGGAGAGTGGGATTGATCGACGATGGGATCAGATCGACCACTTTGTCAATTGGTTCAATTAAGGACATGACCAGATTGACCACTTGATCAACTGGATTAACTGACAGGGGGACTAGATTGATCATTTCATCAACTACAGGTGGGTTGAGAGAAATCTTGCGACAAGCATCTGGAAGTTGAGCCTATGAAACATTCATGTCTTCCAGTAATTTGAGGTTTTTTCTATACGAGGGCAAAGATGAGTTAGATGATGCCCTTTTCATAACATACATGGGAACTTGTCTCTACTTTTCTTCTTCCCAATTATATCGTGACTAGTCGACAGGAAGTCATCAACATGTTGTTCAAAGGCTAACGACATAGGTTGGTGAGGATGTGTAGACCATACTTCTATAAACTTGGATAGACCAGGGAAATCCTTAAGAATATGGATACCCTTACAAAGCCTGCAAGGGTACTTGGGCTTATGGGTTGTTTGGGTGATCTTGACATCATCAACACTCCCAGCACGATTAACAGTAACTGGTTGTTTTCCAACATGTTTGACAGTGGTTGGAAGTTTGGATCCTTGCTTATTTTTCTTCTTCTTGTTCTTTCATTTCTTCTTCTTATCCACCAAGTTACCAGCTTGAGATCTTTCACTCGGTGAAGAAGATGAAATGGAAGAAGACCTTGCAAGTGAAGAAGGAGAAGAAGATATTATTGGTGAAGACGGTGAAGGATCAACATGAGGTTGATGTTCTTGAGGGGAAGTGCTTGTGACTGAAGCACTAACTGCATTCGGGATTACCTAAGTGGAAAACAACCATACTGGTAACCCAATTGTGAGACCTGGAAGGCTCAAAGTAGTAATATGAGGAGGACCAATGTTTCCGTAAGAAGGAAAAACAAAAGGTTCCCCAGGAAAAGGAGTTCCTTCATTGGTCATTCCGGGAACTGACACCATAAAAATAAAGATCCAATCTAGAGTCCACTAGGGAAAAAAAACAACACACGTTAAAAACCTAGTAAGCAAGCAAGAAAACAAAACCTTCTCACAATGAGCACACTAGTTGGTGATTAAATCCAACATCATGGGAACAAAGTAAGAAGGGGTTGAGATAGAGCAGGTGGAAAAGTTACGTTGACGACCTGCTTAATGGACTTACACCCTGGTGCAAGCTCCCACACATAATCATGGGTATACCCTCCAAGGAGCCCGAGTGAGTTTGTCCAACGTCGATTCCAGGTACCGTGAAGACTTGCCCCTCCACAATCACCTTATGTAAAGACCCTAAAGAGATAGGCCAATAAGGTTACCAATCAATACAGTGATGCCTGGGGAAATAGTCGATAGTCCGATCCATGCGCAAGGGCAGGGTATCTAGGCTAAAATCAACTTGAAAGGCTTCCACTCATCATTGTGGGTATACCTCTCAAGCGACCTCCATAATACGTGCAACCTCTACACCAAGACCAACAAAATAGGGTGAGTAACTCTGTCAGTCTCAATGCGACCTCGTGATTTACCCTTGTGTTAGAAGGGCTTCCCAGGAAAAAATGTAATAAGTGGATTTAACCACTCCCTAACTCAAGATTCTATGTTTGTTTGCAACTTTGGAAAGTTATCTTTCACACCTATTCCAAATCCCTATAACTAATCTAATGTAGGTTTGCTACTAGAAAGTATAAAAAATGTCTAGTAAGTTTTTATAAGCGCTTTATTTTATGGATGTTGTTAGTCAATAGGAAAATGGCATGAACAATATGGTGCTTTGACCAACTCAAAAGTTATGCAAAGAGATGAAGATGCAATCTTTTCATTTTGATGAAAGCTATGCTACGAGAAGGAGAAAACATTTATCATTCCCATATACACAATGTCCCGAAATATATTAAACTCATCAATATCAAGATTCTCAAGAAATGAGTAAAAGGTACTGTACACCAATGCACGATTCATGCCCCCCCCCCCCCCCCCCCCCCCCCC